>CAJNDS010000074.1:189807-232307 GCA_905221605.1 Symbiodinium natans
GAAACAGGAGGTCCTGGCAGGTAATCCGTACTTGGAGGTTCATGGTACTTACTAGCCAATTCTAACTGTACTTATAACTGCAATCATAACATTAGGGCACTTAGGGGGCTTCTAAGTGGGTTACAAGTACAGCTCTATTAGGTTAATAAGCACCATGAACCTCCAAGTACGCTCAAGGGAACCTGCGTTATGTTCAATTCTGGGACCGGGCATTTCGAACAACTATCTTGCAGAGAACCCTGAAGAACCCGAAGCCTTCTTTTTTGTAGGCTCCTATCCTAAAACTCCTTCTAGGCTTCTTAGGTGGCTTACAAGAAAATGTAGGTTTGGGGTTCTTACCCTAAACCCTAAACCCTAAACCCGAAACCCTAAACCCTAAACCCGCTAAAGCCACTTGTGCCAACCCAACAAAAAGCTCCCCTAGCGCCAGGCTGCCGCCAGTGCTTCCGGCCTGCTTTGCCCGCACACTTGGAGGTTCATGGTACTTACCAACCAGTTATCTTTGTGGTGCTTTACTGCAACTTTACATCTGCCTTTTTGGGTTTATTGGGTTTCTTAATAAGGCAGCTAAAAGTTTAATTTTTTGCTACCCTCCTAAGTGCAGCCAAGGTTTATGGCTGTCCTTATAGCTGTAAATATAACTGTACTTATCACTGTTCTGTTAACTGTACTCATAGCTGCAATTATAACCATATTAGGGCACTGAAGGGGCTCATAAGTGGGTTGTAAGTACAGATATACTTGGTTAGTATCCCTCAACCCTAAACCCTAAACCCGAAACCCTAAACCCTAAACCCTAAACCCTAAACCCTAAACCCTAAACCCTAAACCCTAAACCCTAAACCCTAAACCCTAAACCCTAACCCTAAACCCTAAACCCTTCAACGAGTACCATGGACCTCCAAGCAGGGCTTCCGGGGCCAGCTTGCGGTCGTGGTATCCTGGGGGTGCCCAACTTCAAGGAATCCAAAGAGAATCAGGGCTTAGGGTTTAGGGTTTAGGGTTTAGGGTTTAGGTTTAGGGTTTAGGGTTTAGGGTTTAGGGTTTAGGGTTTAGGGTTTAGGGTTTAGGGTTTAGGGTTTAGGGTTTATCGATGTGTATACTTGTCGGATGCAAGACTGCATTCGCGTTGCTTCGTCTTCGAGCTTTGGGGTTTTATCGGGGGTTGTGACTGCTTTTCGGTGCTTGGCTTTGGGCTTCAGAGGGGGATGAGCGAGGTGACCCAAAGTATGCCTAGTTTGGGGCCTTTGGGAGCAGATAAGCTCCTCTCGGTACCCAGAGACTGCAACACCCTTATCACAGTAGGGTTCCTATTACAATATAAGGGATCTTCCTTAATTAAAGGGTTTTGGAGTCCCTGGGTACCCTGAACCCTAAACCCTAAACCCCGAACCCTCTGCCTCGGGGCCATGTACGCCTTTTCTTCCAGCAACGCCTTTGCTTCCACGCGGAGTCGGCGACCTAGTAGTAGAGCAGGTAAGCTTTAACCTTTTTGGGGTAGTATACTCCCCTTATAGGGTTTAGGGTTTAGGGTTTAGGGTTTAGGGTTTAGGGTTTAGGGTTTAGGGTTAACCTTGAATTCCCCCCCGGTTACTGGACAACTAAGGAGAGTCACTGCCGAAGCCTACGACCTCCATCGGTCGGTTCCAGCCGATCGGTGGCTAGGTAGGTCCTTGTTGGGACAGTTTTTATTTTTCTCCCCTCTACATGGGGTTCAAGAGGATCATATATATATATATATATTGAGGAATATTTTTGTTCAGAGGGTCTTAAGGGTTTAAGAGATCCCGAGGTGGTGCGTGACCTACCTGGACTTGGCGTTTCTTCGCCGAGAGGTTCACTTCGGCCTGCAAAGCGGCGAGATTCGGCCGGAGCCTGGCGAGGACGCCTCGGATGCCTACGGGCCGAGCATCTTGGTCATGGTGGGGTAGTTTTTGTTTTTAATCGTTTCTAAGGGTACTTAAACGCAAAAAAAGAATATAAGTTTAAATTTTCAGTGCTATCCCAACCATGAACAACCCAAAAATCAATAGAAGCTTAAATGTTCAATACGATCCCAACCATGAACTAGGCATCTACACGGTGACGGAGCAGTACGTCAAGCCCGTGACCCGACGAGCGGGGAAGATGAGTTGGGCATTGATGCGACATCCCGCGGGCTTGAAGTGCCTCCGCAGGCCCCAGAAAACAATTTGCATGTTCCCTTCTTGGGTTCCGGTGGGTCATATTCAGGAATATCTTTCCTTTGTGGTTACTCTTTTATGTTTCAGTTTTAAGGGTACTTAAACTCAATAAGGAATCGAATGTGTGCTTTTCATACTATCCCAACCATGAACTACTTTCAGAGGGTTGCAAGGACCATCCTAGGTGCGAAGTGTTCATCAGCCATGCTTGGCAGGAAGGTGGGGGGCCCTTACGAAAATAAGGGACCTCTAATGTCGACCCCCCCAATCTAGGACTCCCTTTTAGTCAGGGACCCCAAATAGTCGGATTCGATGATGATAAGGATCCCCAAGAAGGTACCCTCAATATCGTAAACCTTAAGCCCTAAACCCTAACCCTAAACCCTAGCCAATATCGTAAGCCCCCCCAGAGGTGTCTTTGAGTTCCTGGCCAAAGTGCGGCACAGTTGGCCGCGGGGCATGCGAAGTGCTTGGTGTTGCATGCTGGCCAATCCCCAGAACCTCGGTAGGCCCTTCAGGGACACTTTGATATTTTCTAAACCCTAAACCCTAAACCCTAAACCCTAAACCCAAAACCCTAAGCCTTACATTTTTTCAGAGGGGTCTTCAGGGGGCCGTCTTAGGAACTTGGACATCTCCTCTTTCTTGGTGTCCCCGAAGACCTCGCCCTTTGCCATTGCGCTCAATTCTTGCAAGGTCGTTCTAGTGGCACCGAATCGGCATCAAAGTGTGTACACCCGACTCTTTATGTCATAGCGGGGTAAGATTTTTTAGAGCTTAAGGGTACTTTGTTCATGGTGGGGTAAGATTTTTTGTATTTTTAAGGGTACTTAAACTCAGCAAGGAATTGAAGTTTAAGATTTTAAACCTATCCCAAGCATGAACTAGGACTGTGGTGTTCTTATGAAGCTTACCTCGCGCAAGAGAGTGGCAAGCCAATTCTGATTGCTCGCTCCTCCAACTTGTTGCAGATTCGGCGCTCTTTGCAATGGACAGCTTTGGCAGCTCCTGGGTTGTTTTTTTGGATATATTTTAAATTCGCCCTCTTTTCTTATAAAGGAACCTATTCATAAATAATTTTCAAAGGGTTTTAAGCACAACTCAGGCTCTGTTGGGTGCTGGGCTAGGCGCTTTGGCCCGAGTTCTTGAAGCCAGGCGGAGCTACTACTTCTTGCCGGCCTGTACCGAGCTGGTTCTTGGGTTCTGCTTTGTGATCAACAACGATGGCATGCGCAGGGTCATGCATTTCGTCGGCGTCGTGCTTTGTTGGATTCTTCTGGTTCGCGATTTTGGTGGTGTTCTTGCCGGGTTTGTGGGTCACCAGGTTAAAGGCTTCCCATCTGATGACGGTGAAGTGAGGGTGGTTCGTTGCTTCTTCTGGCTGATGACTTCAATTGCTTTTTCCCTCATGGAGGTTGATCGCATCAATGCTAGATCGAGCGTGGCAGAGTCAGAAGAGCTGCGACTTGGGTATGAAGGCTCCATTCAATATGCAAGATGTTCTCAGGAAGCGGACGCTGTGAGTATCCGCAGAGAAATCAGTGATCAGGTGGACCAAGTTGACCATGCCATTCACGTCCTGCTGGCCGCAGGCATGTCAACTCCAGCACTGCGGGAAATAGCCCGCTCAGTGGACATCCGGCATGCAGCATTTGCAGAAATCACGGGGGCCATGTTCTTGCTTGGCCCTTTTGCCACAACCGCCATTTCGACCACTGTTGTTGATATGTTGCGCTGCGAGTGTTTGTGGCACCGCGTGGTCCTTGTGATTGTCTCCATCCTCTCAAGGCTCATGTTGTTTGCCTTGCTTTGCCGAAGTGATTGGGATGAGGAGCGCTTCATTCTGAAGGTCATGAACAAATTCCTGTCTGTCGCCGTGATTTGCTGGCTCTCTACCTTGCCTTTCCTCTTGTCACTTCACGTTAGCAAGCCTGGTTGCGCACTCTTCTGGCTCTTTGTCTCAGACTTCCTCCTGCTTTCCATGCTCTGCATTGCAATCCTGGGTATCAGGGGCACTGCGAGACTTCCCTTTGGCCGCCAGATCCTTGGTCAGAGAGGGGGTAAGATTTTACATTTTGATTTAGGGTTTAGGGGTTAGGGTTTAGGGTTGAGGGTTTTGGGTTCTATCCCAACCACGAACTAGGATCCTTCAGATCATCTTCAGCCGGGGCAGAAATACCCTGCTCTCGTCGGTGGATCCTGAAGCATATGAACTTGCCTCCTCTGGTAGTGAGATTCCCGACACTGACTCCGACTGTGGCTCTGGATCCTCGTAGCACATGGGGTTTAGGGGTTAGGGTTTGGATTTTGGGGTTTAGGGTTTAGGGTTTAGGGTTTAGGGTAGCCAGATGAGCCTCAGCAGTTTCGCCGGTCCTTTCACCACGCTTCGCCGGCGGTGGAAACAACGAGCACCTGCGAGCGACAGACCCGAACCCCTAAACCCTGAACCCTGAACCCGAAACCCTAAACCCTAAACCCTAAACCCTAAACCCTAAACCCTAAACCCTAAACCCTAAACCCTAAACCCTAAACCCTAAACCCTAAACCCTAAACCCTAAACGTTTTCGGGCTTAAGGGATGAGTTTGCTCTGGAGTCTTGAGAGTGCCAAGGGAAGAAGAGAGCAAGAAAAGCACGACTTTCAAGCACTGAAAGCACGAGTTGGGGCCGAGACTCCCTCGAGACTCCCACGTTCCTTTATCATAGTGGGGTAACATTTTACATTTTTATGGGTACTTAAACTCAATAAGGAATAAAAATTTAAAGATTTATTACTATCCCAACTATGAACCAGGTTCAACTTGTACAGAAGATCCGAAGTCTGGGCCCCTTTTACGTGGGTCCCTTGTTATAGAGCCCTTCTATTCACTTTGTGGTACTTTACCGTAACTTTAGATCCTTACCTTTTTTGGGGTTTATTGGGTTTCTTAATAAGGCAGCTATTAAAGTATAATTTATAGCTACCCTCCTGAGTGCAGCCAAGTACACTATATGTACTAAGGGCCCATACTTCGGATCCCCTGTGAATGAGGGTAGGGGGACCACAGGACGGGCCCCCAAGGTGTCCAACCTGAGATGATACCGATTTCTAGCCACTTCTTGCTCTTGGGCGACCGACTCTGTTTTGGGACTTAGGGTTGAGGGTTTAGGGCTTAGGGTTTAGGGTTTAGGGTTTAAGGTTTCGGGCTTGGGGTTTAGGGTTTAGGGTTTAGGGTTTGGGGTTTGGGGTTTAGGGTTTAGGGTTTGGGGTTTGGGGTTTAGGGGTTAGGGTTTCCATGGCATGAAGGCTTCAACTCTTGCTGCAGGAGTTTTTGGGGGGGTGGCGTCCGACCCCAATTTGGCGGTATTGAGCCGATCGATTGCGTTTCCAACCCTAAGCCCTAAGCCCTAAGCCCTAAGCCCTAAGCCCTAAGCCCTAAACCCTAAACCCTAAACCCTAAACCCTAAACCCTAAACCCTAAACCCTAAACCCGAACAGGCTCCACAGTATGCTCCGGCCTTTGGATTTTGGGCTTACGCATGGGTCCTCATTATAAGGGAATTCTACTCTTTGGGGGTTTCTACTCGGGGTTCCCTATTTTCGTAACCCCGCATATGTATACTCCCAAGAGTATCCTAGGAATCAAAAAGGGTGCCCTTGTTTTGGGTTAAAGGGGCTTAGGAGGGACCCTGAACCCTAGAAAAATGGAATAAGGGCCTACTCTGGGTCCTAGAAAACATGCATGTACATATGATGAATTTCATACCGTCCTAGCACGTGTACATACAAGTCTCTCCAGCTCTCTCTTACATAGACAAAGACACAACGATGATGTCCATTAGCTTCCTCGAAGCCCCCGACACCCTAAACCCACAAGCCTAAACCCTAAACCCGAAGCCCTAAACCCTAAACCCTAAACCCTGCGCCCCAAACCCCGAACCCTAAACCCTAAATCCTACACCCTAAACCCTGTCATGGCATCCGGTATCCCTAAACCCTAAACCCTAAACCCTAAACCCTAAACCCTAAAACCTAAACCCCCATAACAGACTCCGAGCTCTGATGAGTTGGTTCGGCCAGGCACCGGATGGGACAATGGCAATCCCAGCAGATCATACCCTCGTAGCGGGTGCGATGGGCCCCGTGGCCTAAACGAGGGTTTCGGGTTTAGGGTTTAGGGCTTAGGGTTTGGGATTTAGGGCTTAGGGCTTAGGGCTTAGGGTCCAGTAGCACCCTTGAGCCTAACAACCTGCAACCTCCAACCCCAGTGCTCATTGCACCTCAACAAGTCCTCTCAACAGCATGAAGCCCGACATCGCTGCCTGCATGCCCAGTAGGTCTGCGTGTTGTCGGCTGTTCTGTTGGTATTCGGGCAAAGCTCGGGTTGTCTAAGCATTCTAGGGGCCGTAAACCCTTATAAACCCTAAACCCTAAACCCTAAACCCTAAAGTACCTTTTTGGGTTGTGTGAGTCTTGTTCGGGCTTAGCCTTCCTTCGCGGTTTAGGGTCTAGGGTCTAGGGTCTAGTGCCTCCAAGTAACAGTCCTTAATAGAGAATGAAAAAGGGCGAACGTCCCAAGGGCACGCCCCAAAAACCTGGGTTCAGGGTTTAGTGCGTACTGTAGGTTCAGGGTGTGGGGTTTACAGGGGTTGATGTGAAAAAAGTTAAGTTCTGTTGGGACCGACTCCCGATTTGGGGGGGGGGGGGGCGGGGGGCCAAAACCCGAAGCCCTAAACTTTCGTGGTACTTTACCGTAACTCTAGATCCTTACTTTTCTTGGGTTTATTGGGTTTCTTAGTAAGGCAGCTATTAAAGTTTAATTTATAGCTACCCTCCTGAGTGCAGCCAAGTAAACCTTAGAAGTGCGAAGGCCCAAACCCTAAACCCTAAACCCTAAACCCTAAACCCTAAACCCTAAACCCTAAACCCTAAACCCTAAGCCCTAAACCTTAGAAGCGCAAAGCCCCAAACTTTGCCAACTCTTCCGAGGTCTCCCAGACGGTGTTACCCTTGTGGTACCGATGGGCCCATGCCTCAGCTTGTCCCAAGGTTATAGGGTTTAGGGTTTAGGGTTTGGGGTTTAGGGTTTAGGGTTTAGGGTTTAGGGGGCTGTAGGGGCTTGGGGCTTCAAGGGGGACTACAAGGGGGGAAAAGGGTTTCTTCAGCCGTCCCAGTTCAGCTGAAAGCAGCGAGGGCAAGATGAAGGTGCCGGGGGGGGGGGGGGGGGGGGGGAGTCGACGGAGGCGCCAATGGCTCATAAGGAATTGTAGGGCCTAGGGTTTAGGGTTTAGGGTTTAGGGTTTAGGGTTTAGGGTTTAGGGTTTAGGGTTTGCGTTTACAGGGTTTGGGGTTTTTACGGTCTAGATGCCATAGCCACTTCTGACGCCCAGGCACACACTTTGGCTCGTTCCAGGATGTCAACACTCAGCTCATCACCCAGCTGCCAAGTTCGGGTTTAGGGTTTAGGGTTTAGGGTTTAGGGTTTAGGGTTTAGGGTTTAGGGTTTAGGGTTTAGGGTTTAGGGTTTGGGGTGTAAGGGTTTTCTCTCCAGCTCTCAGTGAGAATTTAGGGATTTCGGGGCCTGAAATCCTCTTATGGAACCCCGAGAAGGGTTATATAGAGCCAACGCTCGAAGTCCCTAATGTAGGGGTCGGAAAAATCACGAATGGTATTCCCTTATGGCCCGTTGATAAGTGTATATTAAAGCAATCCCCCCAAAATCCTACTCTAATTATTCAGGCCCTGTGTTACAAAGAGATCGTTTTTAGGGTTTGGGGTTTGGGGTTTAGGGTTGAAGGTTGAGGTTTTAGGGCCCCAGATAGTTGAAGGAATGTAGGTTCTACATAGGGTTTGCGTGGCCCATTTCCAAAAAAGAGAAGGAGTAGGTCGATGGTCAGGATACTACTATGAGTCAGAGAATATTCCTCAACTAAGGGGTTCTTTGAATTTCTGGGCAGACCGCCGTCTGCTTCAGGCCCCTATGTTCGGGATTCTGGGCGCCCGAGAGTTTTAGGGTTTAGGGTTTTGGGTTCCGCTCCTTTCAGGTTTCAGCTCTTGCCGATGGCCTGCCCACCCATGCCCATGGCACAAGACATGAGCGGCGTCACCATCGTGGACCTCTGTGGGTTCAAGGGTAGAGTGGTTTTGGGGTATTGGGTTTGGAGTTTATAGGGTTTAGAGTTTAGAGGGGACCTCTTTGGGTTCAGGCTAGAGTGGTTTTGGGGTTTAGAGGGCTTGGGGTGCATAGGCTTTATAGGGTGTAAAGAGTTTTTGGGCCATTGGGGGGGCGGGGGGGGGGGGGGGGGTTTAGAAGGTTTAGAAGATTTATAGGGTTTAGAGGTTTTCGGGTTTATATATGGCTTCCAGCGTTTATAGGGTGCAGCTTCTTGGGGCGAGTTTAGGGTTTGGGGTTTAGGGTCTAGGGCTTCGGGGCTGCAAGCCCAAACACTGCTAGAAGGATGCCTCCTCCGTTGGCTTCCTGGACGTCCCTGCCGAGGCATGCGGGCATGTGTTCTTGGGGTTTAGGGTTTAGGGTTTAGGGTTTAGGATTTAGGATTCAAGATTAAATGGGGTTCAGGGTTTGAAGGGCTTTAGGCGGTTTAGGGTTTAGGGTTTAAAGGGGTTTTGGGCTGTTTCTAGACACAGAAGGCTGAGTTTCGAGCTTTCGAAGCTTCACCTCGCGGAACTCTGCAGATGCCAAATCCTGTGGAATCCTGGGCCCTGCGACTCTCAAACCTGCAACAGCCCTAGGGTTTGGGGTTTAGGGTTTGGGGGTTTAGGGTCTAGGGTCTAGGGTTTAGGGTTTAGGGTTTAGGGTTTAGGGTTTAGGGTTTAGGGTTTAGGGTTCAGGGTTCAGGGTTTAGGGTTTAGGGTCTAGGGTTCAGGGTTTAGGGTTTAGGCTCACGGGTTCAGGGTTTAGGGTTGAGGGCCACAAGGTCCCAAAGGCCCTCCCATAATCACTGAAGGGCATGAGAAACAATCAAGCTATGAGCCTTACAAGTCCCGCGGTCCGAAACCTCAGAGCCGCTACCCATGGCCGCGAGGTAAGCCACAAACCATCTTCAACCCCAAACCCTAAACCCTAAACCCTAAACCCCGAAATCCGAAGTAGCTGCGTTTGGAATCCTTTTAAATACCCCCCCCCCCCCAAAAAAAAAAAAAAAAAAAAAACGTTGAAGACACGCTCTTTCGGCTCGGTACTAAAGAAACCCCAAAGACTTAGTAGCTGAGTGAGCACACTTTACACTTTTTGGGATACCAGAATCCCCTATAGAACTGAAAGATTCCACTTTTGGGGGGGGCTTCTGAACTCAGAAACTAAGAAGCGCAGTTTTGAAAAGCGCGAGACTGGCCACAACCAAGACAAAGCCCGAGATGCCCCTCGCACCGCCTCCGAGCCTCGGGTTTAGTGGGTTTAGGGTTTAGGGTTTAGGGCTTAAAGCCTACGTGCGCCCTCAGGAACCCCCACCCCCCCAAATCCCAAAACCCTCACTCCTAGAATCCCTAACCCCCCTGGGGTTGAGGGCTTGAGATCCGACTTCAAGGGTTCTGCGGTTCTACCCTAAACCCTAAATTTAAGAGCCTCCGGCTCACAGGGTGCCAAAGTTGGTGGGGGGGGGGGGTGGGGGGGGGTAGAGGGGGGGGTAGAGGGGGGGGTAGGGGGGGGGTCAGGAGGGCAAGGGGGGGGCAAGGAGGGGGGGGGGGGTTCCCCAAAGGGCCCCTATGTCCTGTGCGAAACCACCTATGGTCCGTGAGTTTATGCCATGTGTGTGGGTGGCCTGGCCCTCCATGGAAAAGCTGCCCGGGGACCCCCCCCTACCCCCCCCCCTCCCCCCCACGTTTTTGAATTCTAAGCCTCCTCTTCCCATCCAACACGCCGCCAGGGTCGGCGGACCCCAAACCCAAACCCCAAACCCCAAACCCCAAACCCAAACCCCAAACCCCAAACCCAAACCCCAAACCCCAAAACCCCAAACCCCAAACCCCAAACCCTAACCACCCCTAACCCTGAACCCTGAACCCCTGAACCCTGAACCCTGAACCCTGAACCCTGAACCCTGAACCCTGAACCCTGAACCCTGAACCCTGAACCCTGAACCCTGAACCCTGAACCCTGAACCCTGAACCCTGAACCCCAAGCCCTCAAGCCTAAACCCTACTTGGAGGGGGGTTCACCCGACAGCTTCCTGTCCGAATGTAGGACCACGTCGCCGCTGCCCTGGACTCAGAGTGCAGAGAAGGGGGGTCTAGGGTTTGGGGTTTGGGGTTTAGGGTTTAGGGTTTAGGGGCTAGGGTTTAGGGTTTAGGGTTGAGGATTCAGGGTTCAGGGTTCAGGGTTTAGGGTTGCACTTGTAGCCATGTCAGGGCACTTGGGCTTCAAAGTAGGCTATAAGTACAGTTGCAATTGGTTCATAAGTGCCATGCACCTCCAAGTAGGGTTCAGGGTTTAAGGTACGGCTGCGGATCCAAGTTTAGGGTTTGTGGCTTTAGGCTTCGTGGGGTTGAGGGTGTATTTTGCTAGGATGCCCAGTAGTGCCCTTATTCCCTTTTTGGGGGGGTTCAGGTTCCCTTATAAACCCCTTTAAGCAAAAAAAGGGCAACCCTTTTTAAGCTTAGGCTACTGGGCAGCCTAGTTTGGCTTCGGGCTGATTGTGTTCCCCACAAACAAGTTCAAGGAACGGACCAACCAAAGGAGACACCCTAGCAGGGGAACGTTCGATTGTTGCAACCCCGCTAGGACATCGGTGGTTCTAGCTGTCTAGGGGTAGTTTCATGGGCCCTTCACATGGTCCCTTTACCCTCTTTAAAGGGAACTGAAGTATATAAGGCGTGTATCAGGGGTCCCATCCAAGAAGGTGCTGAAACCCTTCTCACGCAAAAAACCGACTACGCGAGGGAATCTTGCGGCTTCCACGCTCGTCTTGCAAAGTTGAATCATGGAAGTCCATCCTCGGCTTGGTCCCTTTTGCCCGACTTGTTGGGTGAAAGGTTTTTGCCTTATCAAGTAACCACCCCGAGAAGGTGTACCCTGACCATAGTGTGACCAAGTGAAACCCTGAAACCCTGAAACCCTAAACCCTAAACCGCCCTATAAAAAAAAAACTAAACTTGAAACCCTGCACCCTAAACCTTCCCTAAACCCTAAACCCTACACTCTCCCTAAACCCTAAACCCTTTCAAGACACTAAACCCTGACACCCTGAAGCCCTGAACCTTCCCTAAACCCGAAACTCTCCTAAACCCTAAACCCTATAAAAACCCTATAAAAACCCTGAAGCCCTGAAACCCGGAAGCCCTGAAGCCTAAACTCTCCCTAAACTCTAAACCTTAGTCATTTAAAACCAAAAAAAACCCTGAAACCCTGAAGTTCCTGAAACCCCTGAAGCCCTGAAGCCCTGAAGCCCCTGAAGCCCTGAAGCCCGGTCCAGGCCATTGCCGCAACCGCGGCTGCCGAGGCGGCCAGCGACTCCGAGGACGGCGTTCAGAGTTTTCAAGGGTTCAGGGGGTTCAGGGGGTTTAGGGTTCAGGGTTTAGGGTTTAGGGTTTAGGGTTTAGGGTTTAGGGTTTAGGGTTTAGGGTTTAGGGTTTGGGAGTTTTGGTTGAAGGCTTAGAGTTTATGGGGTAGGGTTTATGGTTTAGGGTTTGGGGATTAGGGTTTCGGTTGGGATGTTCTCTCTTATACTAACAGCTCCTCAATAGGGATTGTAATTCGGGGTACTATCATCACCCCTATTACGGACTGTTAGCATAAGGGGGAGCATGCCAAGGTTTAGGGCTCAGGGGTTGGGGTTGAGAGAGATCGAGTTTTTATGGTGGGTTGCGACTTAAAGGGAGTTAGGCTTTTCCGGTGCAAACAGGGTTTTATCGTGGGATTGGTAAGCTTGGGTGTTTGCGGTAGGTACGGTTGGGGTGCCCTCACGTTGGTAAAGCTTTGTTGAGGGATGTATGGCGGGCTGTACAGACAATTTCTGTACCGCGTGTATCTGTATAGGGACTCTATACAGGGTGCGTTGCGGCTGTTTGCAAGCTTTGGTGGGGGGGGGATGAGAACACATGGGTTTCCTTGCCCGTCCACTAGGGCTTTAGGGTGCTCATGAGTGAAAAGCCGCCCCAACATCGGCAGCCTAGAGAGCCGTAGAAGCCCTACACCCAAACCCTAAACCCTAAACCCTAAACCCTAAACCCTAAACCGCAAACCCTAAACCCTAAACCCTAAACCCTAAACCCCAAGTATGCGTAGAATGTTATCTGCAGATCCCTCTCGAAGTGTCGAGAATGCAGAGTAGGGAAGCGGCTGACTACGGTTCCATACATGGCCCCGTTGGAGGGTTTCGACCTTTTTGTGTCAATGTTCAAATTAAAAATCTGGTTCTTTTGAAGCAGTTGGCGGGTCTGTGCCTTAGTTGCATGTCCATAAGGAGGGCTCATACATGAGAGCGACAGAGAGGGACAGAGAGAAGAGAGAAGAGAGAGAGAGTCTAGGGCCCAAGGTCTCAAGCTTAGGGCCCTAAACCCTGAACCTCAGCCTTAGACCCTAGACCCTGAACCCTAAACCCTAAACCCTAGACCCAAACCCTAGCCCCTAAGATTTACCCGAAACCCTAAACCCTAAACCCTAAACCCTAAACCCTAAACCCGAAATCCACCGCCCGGTCTCGTCAGCTGCAGGACGCCTGTTCCCTTCAGACTGGGGCTTCCCTCAATTAACGGAACTTACGCCGTTTCCTCGGTAACTTATAAGCCAGAAGGGGGGGGGGGGGGGGGAATTTTAAGACCCAAGAGGATATTAAAAAATGTTAACTGTTAAAAAAGTTCCGTAACTTAAGCTAGAAGGGTGGGAATTTTAAGACCCAAGAGGATGTTAAAAGCAATAGTTTTTAGAAAGGTTCTAAGGTGAGTATAGTAAGCAGATACTATGCATATATTGAAGTGGCTGCCTTCATATGACTGATCTTACTAATGTATTGATACGAACAACGCCAAGCATAAAAGGCATGGGTTGCTAAGTGGCTATGATCATCGTAGGATTCAACATTATGCTTCTGGGCTTACGTCGACGCCAAGTTTCGGTTCGGCGTAGACCCTTAAACAGTGTAGTTAAACTCAACAAGGAATAGAAGCTTATTTTTAAGGATACTTCAACTCAGTAAGGAAGAGAAATTGACAGTTTTATTACTATGCCGACCATGAACTAGTTTCACTCGGCTTGATTGTGGCCACTGCAGCTTGGAGGCGAGAAGAAACAGCACTCTGAAGCGATGACTCACCACTGTATATTTGGTATTGTTCTTGTTCCAAACTGAGGCATTCAGTAAGCTAAATAGTGGGAAGTCAGTTTTGAAAAGTTAAGCTCCAGCTGGGGCATCATATTCCGTAGAACTTACAAAGTTTCGTTAACGGGAAGCCCTGGTATGCTGGCTTCCTGGACGTCGCAGAGGCCGTGCATTTCCAGTGTTCAAGGATCTAGGACCCACAGGGTTTAGGGTTTAGGGTTTCGGGTTTAGGGTTTAGGGATAGAGGGATGGTTCAGCTTTCACGCGGACTAATCAGGGTAGCGCCGTAAAGGATGGATGCCTTCATGTTGTGTACAAGAGATGGCCCTTCAAAGGGAGGCAGTTCGTTTTTCCCAATCTACTGTTTGCAAAGCCACCAGAAAAATAAAAGAAGAGAACCCCGATATTCACCCTTTGTCAGGGGGTTTCTTAAGCCCTAAACCCTGAGCCTCTAAACCCTGACCCTAAACCCTAAACCCTAAACCCTAAACCCTAGTAGCAATGTTCACTGTCACGGCTCCCGAGGCTTCCTCAGGGCTCCTCAAGCGCATCACTTGGACCGTTTTTGCTTGGAACTTTCGGGCCTTGGGGTTTCGGGTTTAGGGCTTGGGGTATAGGGTTTAGGGTTTAGGGTTTTGGGTTTTGGGTTTTGGGTTTTGGGTTTTCGGTTTGGGCCTTGCGCGCTTGGCACTGAGTAGGAGTTGATGGCTATTTGGGGCCTCCCTCAACGCGAAACCCACAAACCCTAAACCCCAAACCCAAAGCTTCGTTTACCCTAAACCCCAAGCACTTAGCCCAAATCCCAAAGCTTCATCTACCCTAAACCCCAAACTCTCAACCCTAAACCCCAAACCCTAACCCCAAACCCTAAACCCTAAGCCCTAACCCTAAACCCTAAACCCCAAACCCCAAACCCTAAACCCTGAACCTCTAAAGCCCAAAGCATCATTTACCTTCTGCAGGTTCTCAAGAGCCGCATCGGGGGAACTTAGAATGCCGAGTGCAGTGGTCGGTGGCAGGTGTCTCGCAACCAAGAGGAAATTTAGGGTTTTAGGGTTTAGGGTTTAGGGTTTAGGGCTCAGGGTTCAGGGTTTAGGGTTTAGGGTTTCGGGTTTCGAGTTTGCTGGACGCCTGGCTCCCTTCCAGGTGCGTTCGGGATACAGACCCCATCTCTTACATGTCGCCCCTGCAATCTGGCTCTGGGAAGCACCCCCGAATTCTGAAGCCCCGAAAGTCCCCAACCCTGAGCTCTAAACCCGAAACCCTGAAAACCCCAAACCCCTAAACCCCGTAAACCCCGTTAAACCCCCTAAACCCCCTAAAAAACCCCGAAACTTGATTTGTTCCTTCCCGAAGTTGCAACTTTCTGGCATTTCTCATCGACTTGGGCCGGGGACGCGGGACGCGGCGTCAATTCCGGGTTTAGGGTTTAGGGTTTAGGTTTAGGGTTTAGGGTTTGGGGTTTGGGGTTTAGGGTTTAGGGTTCCGTATATTCTCATAAGGGTTTGGGGTTCAGGGTTTAGGGCTTAGAGTTTCGGTTTTGGAGGTCATATGCTCTGAAAGATAGCTTAGGGCACCAGCAATGGCCGGTAGTGTTGACGAAAGCCCAATGGCATTGCAAGCTATAAGGAGGTTCTAATCATTCAATACACTGCAATATATCAAATGAGTTTTCATACTAAATATGATGTTCACGTATGTGTGCATTGACTTGCGAGCTCCCCAGACAGATTGACCAGCCGACGACATAAGCCGTGCCACACGTCGTCCTGGGGTCCGCGCCCTTCGAAAGTAGCAAACTTTGCAAACCTCTCGAATGGGGATCCGGATCTTTGCTTCTGCATATTCAGGTTCATTCCAGTGGGATGCCCCGGAATTTAAAGAGAGAGAGGGGGGGGGAGCTGTTGCAAATGATAGTCCTTTTTTTTCGGGGGCGGGGGGGGGGGGGGGGGGGGGGGGTGGAGGGTGCCGATCGCATACATATCGTAACGATTCTTGTTCAAACCCTAAACCCCAAACCCTAAACCCTAAACCCCAAACCCAAAGCCTTAAACCCTCGGCCCTAAACCCCAAACCCGAAACCCTAAACCCTATAAACCCAAAGCCCTAGGCCCCAAGCCCGAAACCCCAAACCCTAAACCCTCAACCCTCAACCCGAAACCCTAAACCCTAAACCCTCAACCCTAAACCCAAAAACCCTAACCCTAAAACCCTGAACAACCCTGAACCCAAAGACCTTGAGCACGCGGGAGTCCATGGACATGGCCCGGCTTGCCACATATCCGCAGGGGGCTGCCCTACTACCCCCCTCTATACTACCCCCCCCTCTAATTAGGGTTTAGGGTTTAGGGTTTAGGTTTTTGGTTTAGGGTTTGGGGTTAGGGTTTAGGGTTTAGGGTTTAGGGTTTAGGATTTGGGGCCCTACTTGAGGTTAATTAAGGTGAGGGGGGGTAGGATGGAGGGGGGTAGTAGGGGAACCCGATGATATTCTCTGCCAGCTGGGAGTTTCTTGGACAGCGCGCCGAACGCCTTTGCGTTTAGGGCTTAGGGCTTAGGGCTTAGGGCTTAGGGCTTAGGGCTTAGGGCTTAGGGCTTAGGGCTTAGGGCTTAGGGCTTAGGGCTTAGGGCTTAGGGCTTAGGGCTTAGGGCTTAGGGCTTGGGTTTTGGGGTTTGGGGTTTGGGGTTTGGGGTTTGGGGTTTGTGTGTTAGGGTCCAGGGTTTAGGGTTTAGGGTTTGGCTCGGGTTTGTGCTTCTTTGGTGCAAGTGGGTCATGGCGCCGATGTCCAGTAGTCCTCAGCTTCCTCCCCTGCAGGAGAGAGAGTCTTAGGGCAGTTTCAAGGTCTTTTAATAGGGGTTTAAAGTTTAGGGTTTAGGGTTTAGGGTTTAGGGTTTAGGGCCCATACAACCCAAGGGCCCATGCTTCAGGACCCTCTAAAGAAGAGAGAGAGAGAGAGAGCGAGTCTTGGGGTAGTTCCATGGTCGCTGTCAAGGGACTCGAGGAGGGACCCTTAGACAGGGATCTTAGGGGTTCTTTAAAGGCTACTTAAAGGTATATAGGAACTGTATACGGTATATTGTAGGGGTTACGTGTGGGTTATAGAGGGGGAATAAGATGAAGGGTGCCTTCTAGGCGTCCCTGTACAACCCAAGGGCCCATACTTCAGAACCGAGTCAAGAAGGTAACTTCTCCTGTCGTGGCGTAGGGACCAAGTGAACCCCTAAAGTTGGGGTCAGAAAACCCTACACCACAATTATCCCAAGTAATATATGAACCACAAAGCCTTTTTAGGGCTCATTGTCTACCCTAGACTACTATGGTCCCTTCTAAGATACATGAACCATAAACCCTATTCAGGTTCATTTGGTCCAGGTATGGGGTAGAGCTCCGGGGTTAGAGGGATTAGGGCGAAGTAGGCTTCAGGGCCTTACGGGGCCCTAAAGCCCCGAAACCCCTAAACCCTAAACCCCTAAACCCCTAAACCCCGCAAAACCCCCTAAACCCCCTAAACCCCGCAAAACCCCCTAAACCCCTAGACCCCCTAAACCCCTAAACTCGACCACCCCCTTGTAGGGTTGCCGCTCTCTTCCTGCAGGGAGGTCTCGATTTCGGCGGCCCTTCTCCTGGCACAGCGGAAATGTGAACCGCTCGCAGGGTTCCCGTCCTCCTGGGTTCAGGGAGATTGGGGGGTCTAGGGGTTTAGGGTTTTAGGGTGTTAGGGTGTTCGGGTGTTAGGGTTTTAGGGGTGTATCCTCCTGGGTTCAGGGTGCACCCCCAACGTTTGCCCCGCAACAGCTGGGGCGCAATGCCTAAAAGCATGGTGGGGTGCATGAAATTGAGGTTCGGGCTGCAAGTGCATTGCGTCGCGCAACGGAGAAGTTCCGTTTGCGGAAGTGCTGAAAACACTGGCAGGGGCGACAAACATGGCGGTTCCGTTTTCGGCTTTCAAGCGGCGTCTGCGTCCAAGAAGGAAACCTGATTCCACAGATCCTTGGGCGACACGGTATTGCGGTAGAAATTCTGATACGCCACCACAGCGGCAGCTATCTTTTGAAGCCCCAGTTCCTGTTGCAAAAAATGGCGCTGAGCCGTCAATGTGGCAGCGACTCTTTTTCGAGCTGCTGCGTCCCAACATGTTACATCTCCGGAGCATGCGCTTCAGAGCCGCTACCTGACTTTCACAGCGTTGGTCTCCGCCAACCATCGTGACACTGCGTCTGTTGATCTTGGCTCTTTTACAGGCCTTGATCGACTTGAGAACCCTGGTAAGCTGATTTCACGTGCCGTGGCAGGAGGTGAAAGTGTTTTCAAGGGAAGGGTTGAGCATACCAGCACTTGGCCTGCTCACCTCTGGGCCAAAACTGTGCACAGCGAAGAAACAGCTGTCCTCTGGTGAGACCACTTTGCACAAGGTGGGGCTGAAGGCTCCTGCGCTCATGGAACCGACAGCCGCCCCAGCGGAACTTCTGCTGCTTCTTGTTGAAACAGCGTCTCAAGTCCTCCAGTTCAGCACTCTCCTCCTTCAGCTGCTCAAGGATGTAAGGCGGGATGCCCGGCTGCCCCGCAGACTGCGAACTAGAACTGTCGCCATCGAGCACAGACGGGCTGTACTCCTCAATGTCATCCACAGACGAAGAGGAGGAAGCAAAGGCCTCATCTACACTGCAGCATTCCCCCTGCGCTTCCAGGCATCGACACCGTCGAATTTCTTCTGTCGTGAGCGGAGACAAAAAAATGTCTTCGATGCCAGCTACGCCACGAACCACTCGCTGTCTTGCTGGAGAGCGAGAACGAGCCATGGCCCAAAGCAGAAGCAAAACCCCGAGACCAAGGCACCCCGAACATGACTTACCAGCGCCTCTGAAAGTCTGAGCAACCCGCAGGCAAATGTTTCATGTTCCCCTAGGACGATCTGAAACAGAACCTGTCATGAACCTTGAGGAAGATGTATGCAAGTTGAAGAGCTCGATCAAGAAAGGATACCTGCAGACAGAAAAGTGCGGGCAAACGTTGGGGGTGGACCCTGGGTTCAGGGAGATTGGGGGGTCCAGGGGTTTAGGGTTTTAGTGTTCAGGGTTAGGGGTTTTGGGTGTAGGTCTAGGGCTTTAGGTTTTTGGTTTGGGTGAAACTCGAAGATTCATATAAGAAGAACCCCTAAACCCCTACCCCCTAAACCCAAAACCCTGAACCCCTGAACCTTGAACCCCTAGACCCTAAACCCTAAGCCCCTTTCTTCGGGACCGCTTGCGCGTGCCCGACGTGGACGTGAAATGAACAACAGTCCGGGTTCGGGGTTACGGGGTCTTCTCGTCGCCTTGAACCCAAGAACGTCATAAACCCAACAAATCCCGGCAAATCCTATAAACCCTCCCAACCTGAAAGACTCTGCTAGACCCTGAACCCCCAAGCCCCAAACCCCAGAACCCTAAGATCAATAGCCCTCAACCCTACACCCTAAACCTTAACCCCTAGGGCTGACGAGTCAAACTTTTCAGGGTGGGGCCATGCACCAGGGAAGGCCGCCGCCTGCTATGATTTTACATATTTCCGCTTTGCCCTTCGGACGACTCAGTGGTTGTAGAGTAGGGTTTAGGGTTTAGGGTTTAGGGTGTAGGGTGTAGGGTGTAGGGTTTAGGGGTTAGGGGTTAGGGGTTAGGGTTTAGGGTTTAGGGTTTAGGGTTGAGGGTTTTGGTAACCTTTAACCTTTTTAGGGTAGTAGAATTCCCTTGCAATCCCAAAGGTTAACCTTTAGTTTTTTCCAGGTTACTGGACAACTACGACTCGGTGGTTGAGCAGCTTAGGGTCTGAAGGGGGGTTTAGGGTTCAGGGGTTAGTGGTTTAGGGTTTTGGGTTCAGGGGTTTAGGGGCTTGGGGTTAGGGTTTAGTGGTTTAGGGGTTTAGGGTATTCTTCTTCTCCTACTTCTTCTTCTTCTTCCTCTTCTTCGTTTTCTTCCACTTCTTCTTCTTCTTCCTCTTCTTCTTTTTCTTCCTCTTCTTCTTCTTCCTCTGCCTCTTCCTCTCATTATTCTTCTTCTTAAGACCAAACTATCCCTCAAACACCCGAAACCAGGGTTCGCGTTGCACCGGCATGTGTTTCAGGGTTTAGGGTTTCCAGTTTAGGGGACCTATAAGAGCACGACCCCCCCCCCCTCCCTCCCCCGAAATGATGACACTAAACCCTAAACCCTAAACCCTAAACCCTAAACCCTAAACCCTAAACCCTAAACCCTAAACCCTAACCCTAAACCCTAAACCCTAAACCCTAAACCCTCAGCCTAAACCCTAAACCCTTCTGAATGCGCGTCGTTCGTTGGGACCTTTCAAGAAGCGTACAAAGGCAAGACCAGCAATCAGAAAGCAACTCGGAGTTAGCGCTTCAGCTGGGCTGAGGCTCTCCCTAAACCCCTTTGCAAGGGTTTAGGGTTTAGGGTTTAGGGTTTAGGGTTTAGGGTTTAGGGTTTAGGGTAAGCCCTGTACTTCCTACAAACCCGGAAACCCGGCAAATGCTGCAAGCTTGGGGGTGGCTTAGGGTTCAGGCTTGAGGGTGGGCTCCTGAAGTACGAAACCTTAAACCCTGAACCCAAAACCCTAAACCCTAAGCCCCAAGCCCTAAACCCTGAACCCTAAACCCTAAACCCTAAACCCTAAACCCTAAACCCTAAACCCTAAACCCTAAACCCTGTCACAAGAGAGTTGCTTGCGTCAGAGTCCTCCCGGCAGCCCGAAATCTGGAGCGGCCTTGTTGATCAGGCTGCTACCCCGGCCCCAGAGTGGATCTAGAAAGTGGAGACCCCTTAACTCTGTTTGGGGTTTAGGGTTTGGGGTTTGGGGTTTGGGGTTTAGGGTTTAACAGAAAGTGGAGACCCCTTAACTTTGTCATAGTGGGGTAACATTTTTTCATTTTTAGGGATACTGAAACTCACTAAGGAAGAGACGTTTTCCCAACCATGAACTAGGCTTCAGGCTGCCCAACAGCGTTGTTAACAGGGCACTAAATAGGGGTTTAGGTGTTAAGCCCAAGACCCTAAACCCCAGGCCAGACCCTGGTGTGCGGGGGCTCGACTTTCTAGATCCTCCCAGGTGTCTGGCTAGAGAGGCATTGCCTCTGTCCCCGCAATTGTGGAGGGAATAAAGAGGCAGAGGGGTGACGACCAGGGCATGAGAGTTAGGGTTTACGGTTCCGGAAGACCTAAACCCTGAACCCAAAACCCTAAACCCTAGCCCGAAACCCTAAACCCAACACCCGAAATTCGGTTTGGGTTGGGAATGACTGCCTGGACGCGCTCGTGCGCGTGGAGGCTGTCTCTAGAGACTCATTTTGATAGGGTTTAGGGTTTAGGGTTTAGGGTTTAGGGTTTGGGGTTTGGGGTTTGGGGTTTAGGGTTTAGGGTCATTTCGTGCCCAAGGTGCCTGCGATAAAGGGCACACCATTTAGGGTTTAGGGCTTAGGGTTCGATTCTTAACCTGGAGGCTCCTTCTCATGTTTTCCCTTCAGGACCTTGGGACCCCTTTTTTTTGATATTTTCCCCCGTTGAGTTTGGGAGAGGATCATATGTTTGTAGGGTTTAGGGTTTCGGGTTTAGGGTTTAGGGATGTCTCCAGGTTGGCTTTTGGAATTCCTTAGTGGTTTAAAAGGGAGCCCTGAGTATTGTTCAGAGGGATAAAAAGAGGCCAACCCAGTATCTTTTCAGAGGGCTGAGAGGGTTTAGGGCTTAGGGCTTAGGGCTTAGGGCTTAGGGCTTAGGGTTTAGGGTTTAGGGTTTAGGGTTTAGGGTTTAGGGTTTAGGGTTTAGGGTTTAGGGCTTCACGCCTTGAATGAGCGCAAGGGCACGGTGCCTTGAACTCTCAAGGAATTTGTCCGCAAATAGCAAGCAAGCAGCTGCCACATGGAGCCCCCCCCCACACACACACACCGCACCCTCAACCTCTTGATTTAGGGTTTAGGGTTACACGACATTTGAATAAGCACACCTGCACGAACCCCCCCCCCCCAAAAAAAAAACAAAACAAACAAAATGAAACAAAAAGACCAACGCAAGCCCATCTATTCGTGAAGAACCGTTCGTTAACACACCAGTATTGGAGCAGCCTTCTTTGTGCTTATGTTGATTTGGTCCCTTAAAAAGGGAATTCAAGACAACCCTATGGGTGACACCATCATCTTTGTTCCTTCAAAGCCAAGTCTGAGAAAACGAATGACCTTAAAACCTAAACCCATAGCCCTAGAAACCCCAAACCCATAACCCTATGAACCCTAAACCCCAAAACCCTAAACCCCGAACCCGAAACCCCAAACCCCAGACCCCAAACCCCAAAAAACCCCAAACCCTAAACCCCAAACCCCAAACCCTAAACCCTAAACCCTTATAAACCTTAAGCGACCCCCCTCCGAGCCATGCCCAAGAAAGCCGCAACTCCCGGGGCCGCGACCGGCGCTCTGCGAATTTGGACGGTCGGCGGGTGCCCGGGCGCCTTCAGCGGTTTAGGGGGTTTGGGTTTTTGGGGGGGGTTTGGGGTTTTTGGGGGGTTTGGGGTTTGGGGGTTTAGGGTTTGGGGTTTTGGGGGTTTAGGGTTTGGGGTTTTTGGGGTTTAGGGTTTGGGGTTTTTGGGGTTTGGGGTTTTTGGGGTTTAGGGTTTTTGGGGTTTGGGGTTTTTGGGGTTTGGGGTTTAGGGTTTAGGGTTTGGAGTTTTTGGGTTTTTTGGGGTGTAGGGTTTCGGTTTGGGGTTTAGGGTTTAGGGCCGGGTTTGTTTCGGGAGCCTATACTATGCCCTTTGCTCTTTGCAGGCTTCGGCAAGAACTGAAACCAGTAAAGTAGTAGAACGGAAGGGACCATGAGTTCGACCAGCCTTGCTATCAAGCCCTTCCCTTACAGTCCAGGCCGAGGCCTTCAACTCCTAAACTTAAAAGCCCTTCACGGGTAGTTCTCTAAATTAGGGTCCTTTTTTGCAATTTGTCGTTTTTGCTTATAGGGTGCCGTGCGAAATAGAAAGCGGGGGGGGGGGGGGCAAGAGGGAAGCTATATAACGTAGAGAACGACCCTCATGTCGACATCTCCTCCTGACTTGCACGAAACCCGGAACACCACCGTAAGGATGGTTTAGGGTTTAGGGTTATAGGGTTATAGGGTTTAGGGTTTGGGGTATAGGGTTTAGGGTTGGGCCTTGGGGTCTTTAACTAGGGAGGGCTTTTGGGATCCAGGGTTTGGGCTGGGATGTTCCCCCTCATCCTAACAGTCCTTAATCGGGATGAACATAGGGGCCTAAACCCTAAATCCTAAACCCTAAACCCTTGTGGTAGTAAAGTGCTTCATACCCTTCCCCGGTCTAACCCGGAGCTGAGTTTTTAGGGGCTTGAGGTGCCAGAGTTCAGGGTTTAGGGTTCAGGGTTTAGGGTTAGAGGGTTGAGGGTTGAGGGTTTGGGGTTTAGGGTTTAGGGTTTCACGACTTTGGGTGCGCTGGTGCCTGGTTTTTTGAGATCTTCTTTGACTCGGTATGCCCAGGCAAGAAATCGCGGCAGTGAACTCAGAGGACTTCGAGGACGGCGTCCTTGGAGTCTAGGTGGTTCAGGGTTTAGGGTTTAGGGTTTAGGGTTTAGGGTTTAGGGGTTAGGGTTTAGGGTTTAGGGTTTAGGGTTTAGGGTTTAGGGTTTAGGGTTCATTCTACGAAAAGTTAGGGATTATAGTAACCCACCCATTATATTCCCTACTTAAGGACGGTTCGTGTAAGGGGGAACATCCCAAGTGGTTCTCTAAATTAGGGTTGGGTTGTTCCTCCCTTATACTAACACTCCTTAATCGGGATTTTACTATCCCTACTATAGTCCCTATTAAGGATTGTTAGTATACGGGGAACAGAACAAATTTGGGGCACGTAGGGCTGATGGCTTGCTAGCCGCTGCAATACAATACAAGGCTACCAAAGGGATATCTAGGCATATGCAGTCTCCTTGTTTTTGGAGGGGAGCGGGGGGGGGCGGTTGGGGGGTAGGGCGGGGAGCTTGGTGGCCTGGTTGTGGGGATTACCGGGCGGTATTACTTGGCTTATTTCGAGACCCGCTTGAAGCTGGAGAGGTCCTCTTTCATAAGGGGTGTGTGTGTGGGGGGGGGGGGCGGGGGGGGGGGGGGGGGGGGGGGCGTTGCAAAAGCTCTGTCATGATCAGTGCCTGACAAAGCATGCAACAAATTGTTCTGGGCAGGGGTCCCCGACTGTGCTGGTAATCAGTGGTTTGCCCATCTTGGAGCTGCCGTATGTGGGAGTTTACGATACTGGGGGGTACTTTAGGGGGGTTCTGAGAAAAGGAGATCCTACTCTTTGGGGGTCTATATTAGGGGTCCCCTTAGATTGAGACCCCATGTGTCATCTTTGCAGCGGGTTTAGATGCCCTGCCCTAGGAGGGCATCTTGAACCAAGCAGGATGGATGAAGGCAGATCATCCAAAACCCCTTCATGAAGAAATATGCCTTAAGTTATACTAAGGATCCTTATTTTGAATTAGGGTGTGTTCCTGAATTAAGGGGTTTGGAAGATCTGGGCAGACCCTGTTCCACGACCAACCATGGTCAACACTGGCCCCTCAACAGATCCACGGGTGTCCGGCTTCTGCAAGGTGATCCCTAAACCTTCTTAAGCAAGCAAGCTCGGAAAGACTCTCCTAGCTAACCCGACAAAGAACCCTGAGATCCTATAATATGTCACCCTGTACCTATAAACCCTACAAATTACCCTCAAACTCTGTAAGTAACCTTATGCCCAGCCCCAATAAGAGTAACCATCAACGGAATCAAAGGCTAACCCTCTAAGCAACCTCGGAGGACGTGCGGGCCTTGAAGAAGCATCTGGAGCCGATCTGCAAGCTGCCACGGTTCAGGTCCCTTGGAGTCAGTTGGGGGGTTTAGGGTTTAGGGTTTAGGGTTTAGGGTTTAGGGTTTAGGGTTTAGGGTTCAGGTCCCTTGGAGTCAGTTGGGGTTTCCGAAAATGGGGGTACCTTTGGTGTTCTTTCCTATTTCGGGTATAAAAAGAGGGAACCCCTGTTTTGGGAGATCCCCATTTAGCCTCTCTAGTGTTATGGTTATGGGCTTTTCGGGCTTGACGTACCTAGCCAACGGATTAACTTTAATCTTGTTGGGCTTCCTTACTTTGTAGGACGAATAGGTTTAGAGTTTAGAGTTGCGGGTTTCGGTTGTTTGGTGCTTGGTTCTTGGAAGAATTGCTCCGAGAAGCAAAAATCTAGTTCTACCAAGGGTTCAGGGTGTAAGGATTGGAGGAGTCAGGGCGCACGGCCCTAAATTAAACCCTAAACCCTAAACCCTAAACCCTAAACCCTAAACCCTAAACCCTACGGCCCAAGATTGTTCCTTAAACCCCCGGCTTGTTTACCCTTGGCTTCGGGACTTCTTTACAGAGCCTGGGGTTTTGCGTAATCCCATCCGGAAGTAACATGGGAGCCTGCATAATTTCCACTGAAGTTTAGGGTTTGGGGTTTGGGGTTTAGGGTTTAGGGTTTAGGGTTAGAGTTTAGAGTTTAGGGTTTAGGGTTTAGGGTTTAGGGTTTAGGACTTTTAGGGTTTAGGGTTTAGGGTCTAGGGTTTAGGGTGTTGTTCAGGGTCGCCTGCACACCAAAGAGTCTGCGTGTGTTGCCAGGCAGCGGCTTACCAGCAAAGGCGATGTGGTCTTGCCAGACGATGCGAGGCCCCAGACTGGGCAAGAGGGTTTAGGGTTATGGGTTTAGGGTTAGGGGTGTAGCTTTTGGGCTTGAGGGGTTTTGGGGTTTAGGGTTTAGGGTTTAGGGTCTGGGGTTTAGGGTCAGGGGTGTAGCTTTTGGGCTTGAGGGTTTGGGGTCTAGGGTTTAGGGGTTTCGGGGTTTAGGGTTTAGGAGTTTAGGGGTTTAAGGGTTTAGGGGTTTGGGGGTTCAGGGGTTTAGGGTTTGGGTTTGATGTCCCCCTTCATTCTGCTAACAGTCCTCAATAGGGTTTATACTAATTAGGGGGCACGAGAATCCAGATGAAAAACTGTTAGTAAAAGGGGAAAATCCCAAATTGAGGGTTTAGGGTCCAGGGTTTGCCGCTGCCAGGGCGTCTTTGTTAGATGGTCCTTGCAATGTTGGGCGTGTGCTTACATATCAGGCGGCGCGCCCACTTGAGCGCCAGAATCTTAGAGAGTTTGCGGAGGGGTTGCGAAGTACGCTTAGCCAGAAGCGGTCTCTTTCGGGGCGTTGCTGAACCCTAAACCCCGCGCCCTGTAATCCCATGCCTGGTGTCGGCAGACTGGAGCCAGGGATGGTTTAGGGTTTAGGCACCTACAGCCCGGAGTCAAGGGGGGTGTTATGAACATCAGGTTGTTACCTGTGTATTGATAGAATCAAGACTGCCCCCCCCCCCCCCCCCAACAAAAAAGACCGCGCTGACTTCCTTCTCGTGTGAACCATTCAATACCAGTGTTGAAGCTGCTCGCTTCCCCGCAGATCGGGACAAGCGCTGGTGTGAATGCGTCGAACATCTGTGGGGACGGCAGGCCGTTCACCACAACCCAGCACTGTGGGGAGGAACGCTGCAGGTAGCCTGTCGCCGGCCATGTCTGCGAAGGTGGAGGCTGGAAACAGGCTTGCGAGATGGGCCATTCACATGATCCGGCTCTGTTCGCAACACGGAGTTCCAGGTGCTGCTGGAGAACCCCAAGCGCCCCTTTCTCTGGAGGCTTCCAGAGCTGTCGAAGCTGCTGTAGCCCGAGAAGCTGGTCCAACAGGATGAGGTCGAGATGGGCGCCTTTGTGGCTGGCGACGTACCCTTTGCCACTTTAAAGGACCCTAAATCACCGGAAATTCTGAGAAACAAAGGGTTTAGGCGTTTAGGGACTCTAGGCTTTGGGGTTCCACTACCAGTATACCACCATTACCAAAAACTCAAACTTCCACACCCTAAACACTACACCCTGAACCCTAAGCCCGAAATCCTAAACCCTAAACCTTCGAAACCCTCGACCCCAAAGACCCTCAAACCCTCAACTCTCGAGAAAAAGCACCAGAAACCTCGAAGCCCTATATGAACGCCCTAATCACCCTTCCCCCCCCCTGCCAAAAACAATCGAACAAAAAGATAAATATTAAAACAACACCTTAAACTCGAAACAGCCCCTGAGCTCCAAAAACCCTCGGCCTTCAACCCTGAGTTCTTTTGCAGCCCGAAACCCTAACCCCTAAACCTTAAACCCTAAACCCTAAACCCGAAACCCTAAACCCTAAACCCTAAACCCTAAACCCTAAACCATGACTTTTGCAGAAGCCCTATTTAACAGCGGGTCCCTTGGCAGCTTGGAGTCCATGACCAAGCTGCAGCTGGTTCTCCTCCCGTACACCAAGGCTCGGAGTCCTTCACTCCTCCCCCAGCTTGAAAGGGTTTAGGGTTTAGGGTTTAGGGTTTAGGGTTTAGGGTTTAGGGTTTAGGGGGGTTAGGGGTTCTGGGTTAGGGTTTAGGGTTTAGGGTTTAGGGTTTAGGGTTTAGGGTTTAGGGTTTAGGGTTTAGGGTTTAGGGTTTAGGGGACTGGGGAGGTTTAGGGGTTTGGGGCTTAGAGCTCCTCACTCGGGTATCCTCAGTGTCCTTTAAGGTTCCGGACCTTCCTTCAGAGGTGAGTGGTGTTTGTAAGGGTTTAGGGTTTAGGATTTAGGATTTAGGGTTTAGGGTTTGGGGATTGGGGATTGGGGATTGGGGATTGGGGTTGAGGGCTTACAACCACCCACCCGTCCTCTAGCACGAAGACCTCTGGTTTTGGGAGTTTTGGGTGGTGGCCCAAAGTTGGAGATGCTCGGTTCCGCGCTTTTGTCGTTGCTTGCCACAAGCCGTCCCACAAGAGAGCAACAAAACAAGACAACATGTTGGAAGTAGAGGGAAGGACTGCGAAAGCACAGCTGACTTTGCCCTGTCAGATGGTTAGGGGTGTAGCTTATTGGGGTCCATATTGAGGCCATCCTACCGTTTGGGGTCTATATTGGGGCTCCCTCATTTTCGTAAACCCCCAGATCGGGAACTGAGTCGAAGTTCTCTTGGCCTCAGATTATGTTTCGAGGGTTTTGGGGGGGCTATGCCGGCGATGCCTTGCAAGCGCCGGGCTTCCCAAAGCATCTGTTGAAAACATGTGGTTTACGGCCCGGAGCGCACCCCCACCACTTCAACTTGAAACGGCCCTAAACCACCTAAAGCAAACGCCAAACCACCCTGAACCACGCTAGACAACCTAAAACACCCGAAGAGCCCTATGAGCCCTAAGCAGTCCATGTGGGAAGTAAGCTTAGCCTAAACTCAAAGGTTAGGGTAGGGCTTAGGGTTTAGGAGTTAGGGTTTAGGGGAGGCCTTGAGGGCAGAGGCCTTGCATGTCCCAGGCCACCCAGAAGGAAGTGGATACATTCGTGGAGGTGGCCGCCAGGGGCAAGGCGCTGCGAAACCCAGAAAATTGGGGTTTAGGCAGGGGGTTAAGGGGTCCAGGGGGTCTTTAGGGGGGTTTGAGGGGGGCTTAGGGGGGTTTAGGGGGGTTTAGGCGGGCTCAGGGGTTTAGAGGGCTTGGGGGTTGGGGGTTTTGGGTTTGGAGGGTTCGAATCCCCGAACCCTGAAACCCACCCTGGAGCTCTTGACTAGGGTTTAGGGTTTAGGGTTCCTCCCTCAGAAAAAGAAACCTCACGGTGCCTAAGCCCTAATCCACCAAAGCCCCCAAGCACAGAAGCGTCAACATGGTTCTGTCTGAGATTCCTACAGAACTGAAAACAAAATCACAGAAAGCAAAAGCACAGGAACCCTTCCCCCCCCAAACCCCCCTTAAACCGCGCGAAACCCTTAAACCCCCCTAAACCCCAAACCCGAAACCCTTAACCCTAAACCCTAAACCCTCCTAAGCCCCAGCAGCGGGCAGACGCCAGGTGGAGGAGGCTGAGAGGATCCTCCAGCTGCCCCAGAATCCCGACAAAGTCGAGTCTTCAGGCCACGGGTGCGGAGAGACGTAAGGGTAGGTGGTTTAGGGTTTAGGGTTTAGGGTTGAGCATTTCAGGTTCAGGGTTAGGGCTCAGGGCTTGTCATTGAGGGTTTAGGGTTTGTGGTTGCATGGGGTTGGGTTATCAGGTTTAGGGTGATTCTGGAAAGCGCCGAGCAAGGGCATCTACCGGTACTCCGCCACCTATCTCTAAACCCTAAACCCTAAACCCTAAACCCCAAACCCTAAACCCTAAACCCTAAACCCTAAACCCTAAACCCTAAACCTCTACATTTACTCCACCACCTATGACAAGAAGGACCCTCTTGCCGTTGCCGGTGGGTTTCATCTTCGCTCTCGAAAGCCACTGGGGGGGGGGGGGGGGGGGGGGGGGGGGGGGGGGGGGGGGGGGGCACAGCACTAGGAGAAGAGGGTCCATGCCCTCATGAGGCAGCATTGGACTCACCTCTAAACCCTTAACCCTAAACCCTAAACCCTAAACCCTAAACCCTAAACCCTAAACCCTAAACCCTAAACCCTAAACCCTAAACCCCAAGAAGACATCAGTCTTAGCCTTGAGCAACTTCAGAAGCAAGCTCGCGAGGGTTTCGCGACTTCCTTGAAGCACCAGGACCCCTGCCTCCCGAGTGTATCTGGGTTGTGGTTTGGGATAATTCTTACTTTGGGGAACCTAATCATAGATAGCTTTCAAAGGATTTAAAGCACAACTCAGGTATAGTAATGGCTTGAAGTGGGTTCCAAGAGTGCTAACCATCAGGAAATGTATTTTGTGTGAAGCTGGCCAAGAACCTAGTTTTCAAACTGGGCGCTTAGCTGAGCTTCCGAGCCTGAGTCAACCTTCGAAGGAGACAGGTTCATTGTGGGGAGAACCTGGGTTGTAGGCTATTCTTGCGTCAGTGCAGTCTTGCTAGAAGTACGCCCTCGTTCGCAGCAGCTAAAGGACTCAGGATATCGGACTTAGACCACGCGAAGCACAGCCATAGGGAGAGATTGTCTTTAGTCTAGGTACTTGACAAAGGCTCAGGGTGTTCGAATTTAGGCTTCCAACTGGCTACTGCAGTTCCCGATACCTTGCAGCCCTAAACCCTAAACCCTAAACCCTAAACCCTAAACCCTAAACCCTAAACCCTAAACCCTAAACCCTAAACCCCCATGCCTTTCTTGGTTGGTAACTCCGGGTACCGGGATCCGCATGTGTGCAGCCCCCATGCCTTGCAACCCTAAACCCGAAACCCTAAACCCTAAACCCTGAACCCTGAACCCTAAACCCCCATACCTTGCAGTGTGGCCGCAGGCATCTTCACGCCATTGCTCGAAGCGTCACGCCTCGGCCATGTGGACGCCTTCCCTGCACTTGATGTTGGGGTTGTAGGGTTTAGGGTTTAGGGTTTAGGGCTTAGGGATAGCTGGTTCTTAGCAGGATTTTTTGAGGGACCGAGGTACCCTATATAGTTTCTTAAAGGGTATGTATAGAGCCCAAATTCCCTCATTCCCTTGTGGGGATGTTGGGGTTGTAGGGGTTTTTTGAGATTCTAAGGGGCTGTTCTCTAAACGGATTTTAAAGGGTTCTTGGGGTTTACAAACGGTTTTTATAGGGTTTTTTAAGGGTTCTTATAGAAGGTTTGTGGACTTGTAGAGATTGCTTAAACCCGAAGCCCTAAACCCAGTTGGGTCTGATAGGGAAGGGCCTACACCGTGACCTCGAATAAGGCCTCCTCATCAGGCCTTCGATTAACCCTAAACCCTAAACCCTAAACCCGAAATCAACGCTGGGGTTGAGGGATTGGACTCGGGAAGGGTCTTCAGTACCTTTGAGACTTTCGTTTTTCGGGGTTTAGGGAGTTAGGGGTTTAGGGGTTTATGGGTTTAGGGTTTATAAGGTTTAAGGGTCCGTAAGCAGTCCCAGCAGTCCCCTCCCCTGAGTTAAGAGTAGAGTGAGAAGGGCCCGAAATTGGGCTGTAACTAGGAGATCTCAGGTGAACAGTCCCGTGATTTTCCCGGTTTCTGCAGGCTCTGGCACTGAGTGAAGCCTTTCTGCGGAATGGTTCAGTTTTGGCCTGCCGGGCCTTCTCTAAGTAGATGGTCTAGGGCTTAGGATCTAAGGTAAGGGCCTAGGGCTCAGAGAATTAGGGATTCCTCAACCCGAGACCCTTGACCCTAAACCCTCAACCTAAACCCCGAAACCCCTACACAAGCGCCGGAATGGGATCTGTGTTTGTCTGCCTCATGGGCGCGTCACTCCTGATGCGAGAGTTGACGCCCCTCTGGACAGAGGCCACAGGCATCCGCGCGCTACTCGGCGTGCTGCAGGAGCCGACTGACGCCATGCTGGACGCTCGAAAGCTGTCGGCAGACCACAGGAATGCCATGGTCAACTTGCTGCAGGGGCCGTCGCGCACTGTCCCCCTGTTCGGCTACGCAGCCCGGGGCAACACAGGCCGCACCTACAATTTTTCTGGACCTGAGGGGGGCTACACTAAGCGCGACATTGATGTGGCCTTCGCGTTGGCCTTGATACAGCGGGTGGCCACCGCACGTAATGATGCTGCGCATGCAGGTTCTCATATGGCCGAAGAAGAAGAAACCCTAAACCCTAAACCCTAAACCTGAATCTGGGCCGGTCTCCTGCGTGCCCGACCCTGACAGGCATGGCTTAAATGCTCCTGAGCAAATTCCCAGGACAAGGTGAGTTACCACATTAGGGTTTAGGGTTTAGGGTTTAGGGTTTAGGGTTCGACAGTGATGATTCCACACAGAGGGCCGCCGCGCCGCCCTCCCAGCGACCATACAGAAGCATGTTTTGATTTCGGGGGCATCTTGAAAGTAGACCATGTTGTCTGGGGTTCAGGGGTTAGGGTTGAGCACGCCCTGCTGGAACATATCCCAGTTGGGCTTCTGAGGTTCAGGACCCACTATGCCAAACGCTGAAAACCGAAAGCCCTAAACCAAACAGAAGCAGGTTCCTAGACCCTAAACACCCTCAACCCTCATACTAATATCCTAATTCCCTGTTACCCTAAAACCCTATTGCCCTAAACCCTACAACCCTACTGCCGTAAAGCCTACAGCCCAAATACCTTTCCCTAAAACCCACCTGATCCTAAACCCTAAACCCCAAATCCTAAACCCGAAGCTCTCAACCCTCAACCCTCGTACCTAAACCCTAAACCCTAAACCCTCAAGAAAGCGCAAATGGGTCGAAAGGAGATGGTTCGCCTGCTGCTCGAGGCGGGAGCGAACAAGAGCCTCGGCTTCTCAGGGCTTCAGGTTTAGGGTTTAGGGTTTAGGGTTTAGGGTTTAGGGTTTAGGGCTTAGGGTTTAGGGTTTAGGGTTTAGGGTTTTAGGGCTCTGGGGCTTTAGGGCTTAGGGCTTAGGGTTTAGGGTCTAGGGTTTAGGGCTCTGGGGCATTAGGGCTCTAGGGCTTTAGGGCTTTAGGGCTTCAAGGCTTTAGGACTCTAGGGCGTTAGGGCGTTCGGGCGTTAGGGTTTAGCCTTTGGGGTGTAAGGCTTTCGGGGTTTGGGGTGTAAGGTGTAGTTTCCAAGGTGTAGGGTTTGGGGGTCTTGCACATGTGGTTACACTTTCGGGGCGTCGGGGCTTGGGGGGGGGCATCGGACAGGGAACTGAGGACTCAGACTACAAAAGCGCCAGGGGTGATCAGAGTATAGTTTAGGGGCTCGGATTTTAAGGTGATTGTCAGGATTTAGGATCTAGAGTTTAGGAGTTAGGGTTTAGGGATCAGGATTTAGTTGCGCACATCCGCTTCCCCAACCGATGTCGAAGAGTCTCTGTTCATCGACTCTTTTGCATACAGAACGGGTATACGCATTGTCCTTCCCTACAGCCCTACTTCCTAAACCCTCAACCCTGCATTCCTAAAGCCTGGGCCGTAAAACCCTACACCCCGAGGACCACTCAAGGCCCTTTCTTACTTGATGACGCATGTGCACCACCGCATGTCGAAGCAAGTTGACTTACTGGTGCTTAAGGGAGAGTGGAAGAGTGAATATAGGGACGATTATAAAGGGATTCTATAGGGACTACTATAGGGTTTCACTCTTCCACTCTCCCTTAAACACCAGTGTTGAGGTCCCAGAACCCTAAACCCGAAACCCTAAACTCGAAGCCCTAAGCCCTAAACCCTAAACGCTAAACCCTAAACCCGAAACCCTAAACCCTAAACCGCCAAGGAACCTCGGCCTCGTGAATGGCACGCCCTTGGCCGTGGCGGCTCGACAAGGCCCCGGGGGGCTTCCTTTTGGCCCGAGCCTTTGGGCCGGTAGTTTAGGGTTTAGGGTTTGGGGTTTAGGGTTTGGGGTTTAGGGTTTAGGGTTAACGGTTTAGGGCTTAGGGTTCGGGGTTTAGGGTTTGGGGTTTAGGGCTCAGGGCTAAAGGTTTAGGGTAACGAGTACTGGGGATCCAGGGATTAAGGCATTTGGGTCTTTGGGAAGGGGGGGGGGGGGGGGTTCAGGAGGATCTGTGTCGAAGTTTACGGGCTTTCAGAGCTTTTCTAGGGTTCCCTCGGCCCGAGCTTTTTGGGCCCTTGGGTTGGGGTTTCAGGGTTTAGGTTTTAGGGTTTAGGGTTTAGGGCTTAGGGCTTAGGGTAGTAGAGGAACAGGGTAATAGGGTTCCAGGGGTTTAGAGCATGACGGTTTTAGGGTTTCAGGGCTTGTGGGGCCTTCGGGTTTTAGGGGCCTCAGTTTTGGTGGCTGAGGGTTTGTGGGGGGGGGACTTAGCGCTTTCGTGCGTAGTTTTTACAGGTTCAGGAGTTTTGTGCCTTTGGAGTCTTTAGGTATTTAAGGGTTTAGGGCGTTCGGGGTTTCATCTGCTTGGGGTCTATGGCTTTAGGTTTTTGGATTTCAAGGATTTAGGTGGAATGTTGGATAAGCTTGGTTTTCTTCATAGGAGGTAAGGGTTCAAGGTTTAGGATTCAATGGTGCAATTTGCCGTAAGAGAGGCTGTTGGGTTCAGGGGGCGGGGGGAGGGTACGGTTCTTTAAGTAAAGGCCTTGGGACTTGAGGTTTAAGGTTCAGGGGTAACCCTACACCTCACACGCTAAACCCTAAACGGCCCTAAACCCTAAGCCCTAAACCCTAGACCCTAAACCCTAAACCCTACACCCTACACGCTAAACCCTAAAACCCTAAAGCCTAAACTCTAAACCCTAAACCCTAAACCCTAAACCCTAAACCCTAAACCCTAAGCCCTAAGCCCTAAGCCCTAAACCCTAAACCCCCCCCCCACGGAAGTCTTCCTCATCCCCTGAGGACACCAGGAGGTGGTCCGCGTGCTGCTCAAGGCGAGGTACGGGGCAGATCTTCGTAGGGTTTGGTTTAGGGTTTAGGGTTTAGGAGGTAGGGCTTAGGGTTTAGGGTTCAGGGCTTAGGGTTTAGGGTTCAGGGTTTTCGGGTTTACAGTTTCCGGGTGTTGGATTTTCGGGTTTCCGGGTTTAGGGTTTTCGGGTTTTGTGGGCTCTGGGGTTTAGGGTTTTCGGGTTTGGGGCCTTGGAGTTTAGGACCAAGTTTAGGAGGCAAAGAAGTCACTTGAGAGTGGAATCGTTTGGGTTCGGGTTTGGGGACGGGAGCGCTGACCAATTGGACTGGCTTTTTGTTAATGAATAAGCCCAGGCCAGGCAAGTTTACAAAACACCAAGATCAGGTCTTTTGCTGGACTTAAATCTTGATCGGGAGGGCGCACGATGATGTTCTCAATGGGCTGGAGACTGGGTCTTGCAGAATAGCACACCGCGCCAAGCCCTTCAACAAGTGAGTTCAAGGTTCTGGGAGTTGAATTCAAGTTAGACAGTCCAAGATAAGCAAAGCATTTCTTTGCACTCCACAATACCCTCTTGCCGGTGCCGTGGCAAGAGTGGAGAGGGGCAGACAGCCGCTGTTGCCGGCATTCCGCCCACTGCATCCCCAACACTCGGGAGCTAGATTTTTGTTGCTCAAATTCGGGGTGTTCATGCAAAAGCGTTTGGAAGGCAAATGCACGGTGCAACCAACCGTGCAGTGCTCCTTGATGAGGAAAGCACCGAGTCAACTGTGAAGACCTGGAGGGCAACCCTGCAAGTCGTGAAGACTATGTCCCCGAAGTTTGTGTTGCTGGAGAACGTGGACGCGTCAAAAGCACGTGAATTTCTACATCGGTCTGACCCAACAAGTTCAACAAGCACCTCACAATTGAGTGAGCAGCACACTTTCGCAGAGGTCCCTAAACCCTAACCACCCAGCCATGAACCCAAACCCCATGAGCTGCCCCAAAGAGACGTACAACTCTCAGGCTACAACCCGCAACCCTAAACCCTAAGCCGAAAGCCCCCAACGAATCCTGGATCCTCCTCCTTTCTCCACCACACTCCTTTCCCTACAACAATCGCCCGAAACCCTCAAACCCTAAACCCCAAATCCCAAAAACCCCAAACCCTAAACCCTCAAACCCTAAACCCTCAAACCCTAAAACCCCAAACCCGAAACCCCAAACTCCAAATCCCTAAACCCCAACCCCTCAAAACCCTCAAAACCATCCCCAAACCCTACCCAAACCCTCCCCAAACCCTGCCCACCCAAACCCTCCCAAACCCTCTAAACCCTCCTAACCCCCAAACCCCCCTAAACCCCCTAAACCCCTCAGAAGCCCTCAGAAGCCCTCAAAAGGCTGCAAGAAGCCCTCAAAACCCCTCACGAAGCCCTCGGAAGCTCTCCCTGAGGCCGGCGCGTGGGTAGACGAGGCCTCTGCGGGCTTCCCGCCCCTCTTCCTGGCGGCAGCAGCCAACCAGGCCATTGCGGGGTTCAGGGTTTAGGGTTAAGGGTTTAAGGGTTTAAGGGCTAAGGGTTTAGGGTTTTAGGGTTTAAGGGTTTAAGGGTTTAAGGGTTTAAGGGTTTATGGATTTATGGGTTTAAGGGTTTTAGGGCCTCAGGGTTTTAGGGTTTTAGGGGTTTAGGGGTTCAGGGGTTAAAGGGTTTAAGGGTTTAAGGGTTTAAGGGTTTAAGGGTTTCGGGTTCGATACGTTGTGCTTGTTGTTAACGGGCTTACTAGGGTTTTCAGGCATGGGGCAAGGTTTTTGGAACCGGTTGTTGAGGGCTTTCAGGTTGGGTTCTTGTAGGTTTTTTTTTTTTTTTTTTTGGGGGGGGGTTCGTCTTACTTGGAGGCGTTCAGGGTACTTATTGACCCATTAAGACTGTACTTTTAACCCACTTATATTATAAGCCCCTTTAGGGCCCTAATATGGTTGTGAGTATAATTGTGTTAATAAGTACCATGAACCTCCAAGTAGGGGGCTCACAGTGGAACCCAGATCGGGTGGAGGGCTTAGGGCTTTGGGCGATGCCCTTCAACAAGGCTAGCGCTTTCGTCAGGTATGTTCAGCTGTCTAAATGACTAAATGGGATCCTTTTTGGGGTGTCTCCTGTATAGTGCGGCACAGTTCAAAAAACAAAGGACCCTCATTTAGAGAACTGCCCCCTTACCCCATGCTTGTAAGGTTTTGGGGTTTAGGGTGTAGGGTTTGGGGGCTTGGGGGCTTGGAGGCTTGGGGGCTTTGCAAAGGCTCCGGGAAGCTACGTAATGCTCCTGGGTGCCTTTACACCTCAAGCCTGGTGGAGACTCTCACCAAGCCCTTTAGAACCCTAGCCCTAGACCATAGAAGGCGCTCCAAAACCCTTACTGGCCCTTACCCTAAACCCCTAAACCCTAAACCCCTAAACCCTAAAGCCTAAACCCTAAACCCTAAAGCCTAAACCCTGAACCCTAAATCCTAAATCCTAAACCCTAACCTTAAACCCTAAACCCGAGCCCTAACCAAGCCTCCCAAGCCCGTCGTCTTCCTAGCTGGGGGTTTTTCAAGACAGCCCACAACTTGGGTCGTGGCCCAGGCACCTATCGTGCGTCAGCTTCTGAAGGCGGGGCCTTGCGTCAGGGGTTTAGGGGTTTAGGGGTTTGAAGGCTTTAAAGGCTTTAAGGGTTTAAGGGTTTAAGGGTTGGTTTAAGGGGTGTTCTATATCCCCCTCGGGAATTATTTCTTGTTGATATAAAGCCCAAGAGGATATTAAGAATAGTATTTTTATTAAGGTTCTAAGGGGAGTATAGCGTTTGTTGGCTTTTCCGTCTTGATGCTTGTTTCAACCGTTTGCGTGTATTAGTCGATTTATTCTTAACTGTTATGGTGCTCGTGTGCGAAGGGTGTGAATGCCTGGGTGGAAAAAGCTCTACTGTAGAGAAGACAACTAGTCATCCCTTAAACTTAAGTCCGCCGGCTTAATTGTTCTAAGGGGTGGGGCCTCGTTTCTTCCGGGACCTCACCCTGCGCCCTCGAGGTCTGGGTTTAAGTGTCCTTTGACTGATGCAAGCAGCTTTCGCTGGCGACACGCCTCCGCAAGCTTCGCGAGCTCCGCCAAAGCTCATGAAATCAGTATGTGAAGCCTTCCTTATTCTTCTCATTACTAATTATTCTTCTTCTTGCTTCTTCTGATTATTATTCTTCTTCTCCTTCTTATTATTCTTCTCTCTCGCTTCTGCTTCTGCTGCTGCTTCTTCTTCTGCTTATTCTTCTTTTCTTCCTTTTCTTCTTCTCGGGAGAGGGTGAATGACAAGAAGGGGCCAAGAAAGAGAAAGAAGGCAAAGGAAAGAGCAGGGGAAGCACACATCAAACACCCCAAAACTCTCAACTCCCTCAACCCTAACCCCAAAACCCCTACAACCCTAAACTCCTAAACCCCTAAACCGTCAACTCCTAAACCCTAAAACCCTTCAACCCTTCGACCCTCAACTCCCTCAACCCTCAACCCTAAACCCTAATTAAACCCTAAACCCTATAACCCTAAACCCTATACCCCTAACCCCTGACCCCTAACCCCCTAATAGCCCTTAAAGCCCTTCAACCCTTAGACCCTCAACTCCCTCAAGAAGACCCTCGAGTCCCAAGTTCCCAGCGCCTGAAGCCTCCCGAAACTGTCCGCGCGATGCCTGGGGCGCAGGCGCGCGCAGACAAAGACATGTTCCTTGGCCACGATAGGGGGTGTTTTAGGGTTTTGGGGTTAAGGGTTTAGGGTTTAGGGTTTGGGGTTTGGGGTTTGGGGTTTAGGGTTTAGGGTTCGCGTCTCACGGGGTTAGGGTTTGGGATGTTTGATTGATGTCCTCAGTAGGTTCCAGTGGGTGCTAAGCGGAAATAGTTGGAGGGCTTAACGTGGTTCGGGGGGTTCAGGGTTTAGGTACAGGACACTGTGGGGCTTATAGGGCGTATACGGCTTACAGGGTTTATCGGGCTTACAGGCCTTACACACATTTTTTTAATTCAGTCCCTAAACCTTAATCTAAGCCCTAACCAATCTCCAGGAAAGAGGCCATAAACCCCAAAGATCCCCATAACCCTACACTCTAAAGCCCTAAAGGCCCCAAACCCAAACCAACCCCCCGAATCTCCAAGAGCGTTTAAACCCTAAACCCATAAACCCTCAAACCCTAAAACCCTAAACCTCGAACCCTAAACCCTCAGCCCTGAACCCTGAACCCTAAACCCCAAGCCTTAAACCCCAAACCCCAAACCCCAAACCCTAAACCCCAAGCCTTAAACCCTAAACCCTAAACCTCAAACCCTAACCCCGAAGGAAAACCGCCAACGGCAATGCCCTTGGCGCTGCGTCGAGCTTGGGACACACCGAGGTGGTCCGCGCGCTCATTGAGGCCAGGGCGGGGGGTTAGGGGTTTTAGGGTTTCAGGGTTTTAGGGTTTAGGGTTTAGGGTTTGGGGTTTAGGGTTTTAGGGTTTGGGGTTTAGGGTTTAGGGTTTAGGGCTACAAACCCCGAAGATCCCCTCGAAGAGGTGGGGTCCCTTCAAGGGCCCACGGAGGGGGGGGGGGGTTTCCCATTCTCGTGCTGAGGGTCTGGGTTTCGGAAGGCGCGGCCCCTTTTGGCAGACTTTGGGCTCAACCCGAAACCCGAAACCCTAAACCCTCAACCCTGAACCCTGAACCCTGAACCCTAAACCCTAAACCCTAAACCCTGAACCCTGAACCCCAAACCCCAAACCCCATCCCCCCGGCCGCTGTGGGGCCATCTCTGCGCCTGGACCGCCACCTTTTCTTTGTCATAGTTGGGTAGCATTTTTCAGTTTAAGGGTACATAAACCCAGTAAGGAATAGAGTTGCATTTTGGTTATAGTATGCCAACCATGAACTAGTTTTAGGGTTTAGGGTTGAGGGTTTAAGGTGCCCTGAACCCTGGACTCTTAAACCCTAAACCTTAAATCCTATGGTCTGGATCCTTAGGGGTAGTTTGCAAGGGTGCTTGGTCGTTCATTGCATCGACGGGGTTTTGGGGCTTCGGACTTGTAGGCTTGTGGTTGGCATGGTTCACAAATTCACCTGATTGCGGCCGCCCCCCCCCCAACTCTTCTAAACCCAAAGCTCACGCCCCGTACATGTTTCAAATGCCTCAAATCAGGTCTCCCTCGGTAGCTTCCAAGTTCTCTGCCTCAGGTATCTCGGTAGCTGTAGCCAAGTCTAATCCGGCTGGATCTCGGGCAGCTCTTTCCATGCCGACCACGGCCCGCACCGTAAGCTTTGCCACGCCCCTCGCTCGTCCCGGCACGTTCTAAGTTTCAGTTTTTCGCCCATACGAATATCGGCCTTGCCAATTAATTACATCACAGGACATGACTGTACCGTCGTGAGGATGCCGATGATGCTGATGCTCGTGATGCTGATGCTCATGATGCTGATGCTCACGTTGCTTGCGCCAATAAAAAACGGACCCTTTTCGGCCCCTCCGCAGGGCACATATATAGCCCTGCAATACCGTGGGGTGCATTTTTGCTCCACGATGATTTGATTCTTCTAGGTCTAGATATTGCCCCAGCATATTTTTCCCGAGCCCAAACCCCCGGTTAAGTTTTATATATCGTTTTGAGAACGGGGGCCCGTGGAAGGGTGTCGGGTCCCACTAGGGGCTCACACCTGGGCCTGGGGTTCCCTCTCGCCCAGGCCATCATGTTGTACTTGTGTTTTGCCATCTTGTAACTTCATCCAGAGTCCTTCATTCATCTAGTTCGGCCTGGGCAGGGGGGGCTCTACCGTAACTAGATATAAAAAACTTGTCCTGTCAACTCAATGCCGTAATTCGTCAAATGTTGTTTTGTCAAAAACGGGTGAGCCCGGCCGGGTGAGGCCCTGGGCCACCCCCCGGCAAGCGGCACCGGGAGACCAAAACGCGCACGAGGTCCTTAATAACGTTAACTAGTCGGCATTGAAAGGACACCCTAATCCCCAACTACCCTAAGTAGAAATTTCAGAAAATGTTCTGATGCTCATTTGCTCGAGCAATCTTGATCCGATGGATTTCCCTGCTGAGCAATCTTGATCCGATTTATTTCCCTGCTGAGCAATCTTGATCCGATGGATTTCCCTGCTGAGCAGTCTTGATCCGATGGATTTCCCTGCTGCGCAATCTTGATCCGATGGATTTCCCTGCTGAGCAATCTTGATCCGATGGATTTCCCTGCCGAGCAATGTTAATCCGATGGGTTTCTTGAGCTTGCAACAGCATCTTCAGCTGCAGTACGGACTCCGGGCCTTTGCTTCCCACCGTCACCCAAAAAAGTCCTCAGCTGCAGCACGGACTCTGGGCCTTTGCTTCCCGCCGTCACCCAAGAAAGTCGTCAGCTGCAGTACGGACTCTGGGCCTTTGCTTCCCGCCGTCACCCAAGAAAGTCCTCAGCTGCAGTACGGACTCTGGGCCTTTGCTTCCCGCCGTCACCCAAGAAAGCCCTCAGCTGCAGTACGGACTCTGGGCCTTTGCTTCCCGCCGTCACCCAAGAAAGTCCTCAGCTGCAGTACGGACTCTGGGCCTTTGTTTCCCGCCGTCACCCAAGAAAGTCCTCAGCTGCAGTACGGACTCTGGGCCTTTGTTTCCCGCCGTCACCCAAGAAGGTCCTCGGCTGCAGTACGGACTCTGGGCCTTTGCTTCCCGCCGTCACCCAAGAAAGTCCTCAGCTGCAGTACGGACTCTGGGCCTTTGTTTCCCGCCGTCACCCAAGAAAGTCCTCAGCTGCAGTACGGACTCTGGGCCTTTGTTTCCCGCCGTCACCCAAGAAAGTCCTCAGCTGCAGTACGGACTCTGGGCCTTTGCTTCCCGCCGTCACCCAGCAAAGTCCTCGGCTGCAGTACGGACTCTGGGCCTTTGCTTCCCGCCGTCACCCAAGAAAGTCCTCAGCTACGGACTCTGGGCCTTATCTTCCCGTCACCCAGAAAGTCCCAGCAGTACGGACTCTGGGCCTTTGTTTCCCGCCGTCACCCAAGAAAGTCCTCAGCTGCAGGACTACTCCTCTGGTACGGACCTTTGCTTCCCGCCGTCACCCAAGAAAGTCCTCAGCCGCCGTACGGACTCTGGGCCTTATCTTCCCGCCGTCACCCAAGAAAGTCCCCAGCTGCAGTACGGACTCTGGGCCTTATCTTCCCGCCGTCACCCAAGAAAGTCCCCAGCTGCAGTACGGACTCTGGGCCTTTGTATCCCGCTGTCACCCAAGAAAGTCCTCAGCTGCAGTACGGACTCTGGGCCTTTGTTTCCCGCCGTCACCCAAGAAAGTCCTCAGCTGCAGTACGGACTCTGGGCCTTTGCTTCCCGCCGTCACCCAAGAAAGTCCTCAGCCGCCGTACGGACTCTGGGCCTTATCTTCCCGCCGTCACCCAAGAAAGCCCTCAGCTGCAGTACGGACTCTGGGCCTTTGCTTCCCGCCGTCACCCAAGAAAGTCCTCAGCTGCAGTACGGACTCTGGGCTTTTGTTTCCCGCCGTCACCCAAGAAAGTCCTCAGCTGCAGTAGGGACTCTGGGCCTTTGTTTCCCGCCGTCACCCAAGAAGGTCCTCAGCTGCAGTACGGACTCTGGGCCTTTGCTTCCCGCCGTCACCCAAGAAAGTCCTCAGCTGCAGTACGGACTCTGGGCCTTTGTTTCCCGCCGTCACCCAAGAAAGTCCTCAGCTGCAGTACGGACTCTGGGCCTTTGTTTCCCGCCGTCACCCAAGAAAGTCCTCAGCTGCAGTACGGACTCTGGGCCTTTGCTTCCCGCCGTCACCCAGCAAAGTCCTCGGCTGCAGTACGGACTCTGGGCCTTTGTTTCCCGCCGTCACCCAAGAAAGTCCTCAGCCGCAGTACGGACTCTGGGCCTTTGTTTCCCGCCGTCACCCAAGAAAGTCCTCAGCCGCAGTACGGACTCTGGGCCTTTGTTTCCCGCCGTCACCCAAGAAAGTCCTCAGCTGCAGTACGGACTCTGGGCCTTTGTTTCCCGCCGTCACCCAAGAAAGTCCTCAGCTGCAGTACGGACTCTGGGCCTTTGCTTCCCGCCGTCACCCAAAAAAGTCCTCAGCCGCAGTACGGACTCTGGGCCTATATCTTCCCGCCGTCACCCAAGAAAGTCCCCAGCTGCAGTACGGACTCTGGGCCTTTGTTTCCCGCTGTCAACCAACCGCTACACCCAAGCGCCAAGCCCTCAAACATGGACAGACGACTCAACGCACCCGAAATGCTGAACCTATACAACTATCGAGAAGCCCCCTGAGCCTAGAGGTAGCAGGGACCCCCGAACCCTAAACCTCTAAAGTTTAGGAGCTTGGGGGGGGGTTTTAGAGGGATAGGGTTCCCCTTAACCGAAAAAGCGAAACCTTAAACCTGAAACCGCTAGTTAGGGCCACGGTATTGATTTCTCGCCTTTTAGGCAAATGGGGTTGAGGGTTTACTTCGAAATTCTTCTCGTCACTTGCTCAGTCGACTGAGTATCCCCTAGAAACCCGAACGTAATCTCCATAACCCAACTTACCAGCCCTGTTTAGGGTCAAGGGTTTAGGATTCAGGGTTTCGGGTTTAGGGTTTAGGGTTTAGGATTCAGGGTTTAGGGTTTAGGGTTTAGGGTTTAGGGTTTAGGGTTTAGGGTTTAGGGCAAGGGGCTTCGGATTTAGGGTAGAGGCTCGGACCAGATGGTGGGCGAGATTCCCTTGCAAAACCTTGTGCTATGAACCCCAAACCCTAAACCCCAAACCCGAAACCCTAAACCCCAAACCCGAAACCCCAAACCCTAAACCCTAAACCCTAAACCCTAAACCCTAAACCCTA
>CAJNDS010000074.1:237307-238625 GCA_905221605.1 Symbiodinium natans
CTGAGGATGCACCCCTAAGAGGTCCCCTTCTAATATGAGACGCCGTCTCAAAATCACCGCCTTGACTATATTTAGTAGACTGGGTAGCTGTTGCAGCAAATCTCTCCGAGGAAGCGGCATGGAATCAGAATCAGACCCTCGCTTGGTTCTTGAGGTTGTGGGGCTTAGGGTCTTATTCCCTAAATCCTAAACCCCGAACCCGAAAGGGTTTAGGGCGTAGGGTCTGGATCCTTGTAGTCATATATCAGTTATTTATTCTTCCTTGTTATGTTGTGTATCACGTATAGATGTCGAAATGAGTATTATTTGTTTGCTTTCTGCTTATGTTTATATTTGCACGAACTCTAGACAGACTACCTTACACCCTAGCCGTAACCTCAGAGCCCCCTAAAGCCTACACCTAAACCCGAAACCCTAAACCCCAAACCCCATACGCGCACTAAACCCCCCTGCCAAGGACAACGAGAGCGTGACGGACAACGAGGGCGTGACGGACAACGAGGGCGTGACGGACAACGAGAGCGTGACATCCGCATCCACGTGGAAGGGACGCATCCCTGGGGCTCCACTCCTTGGAGTGGAGGATCATTCAGCGCCTTGGTGCGTTTGGCGGTCGGGCGCTGGGTTAAGGGTTTATAGGATTAGGGTTCAGTGTCCCGGGATCAGTCCCCACCAAAAGCAAGCCCCCACAAGCCCCAAACCCTACCCCCCGAAGGATGCGCGGCGACTTCAAGGCCCGGGCCGGCCAAACTTGACCGACCTCCAGGCTGGAGTGCAAGCCTCAGGGTTCGCGGGGTAGAGGGTTTCATTGCTAGAGGTGTTTAGGGTTTACGGTTTTGGGGTTCAGGATTTAGGGTTTAGGGTGTGCCGGACAATTTCGCTGGCTTTGAGCTCTCCATTTCCATAAGGATCCACAAAGGCTTAGGGTTATCGGGCGCTTAGGGCTTGGGGTTGAGTGTTAACAGGGCTTAGGCTTCAGGGTTTGTAGGGCCCAGGGCTTGGCTTTATAGGGCTTGGGGTTCAGGCTTTCTAGGGCTTCGGGTTTAGGCATTGCCGGGCTGATAGGGCTTAGGTTTTCGGGTGTGGGGTGTACAGGCGCTAGGGTTGACAGAGGTATCTAAGGTTTACAAGGCTTAGGTCAACAGCAGAGCGGCGGCAAGGTGGATGAGGTCCAGACGTGTGTCTCAAGCTTTAGGCTTTGGGGTTAAGGGCTTAGGGCTTAAGGCTTGGGATTTGGGGTCCAAAGCAACCTCGTCTCAGGCTTTGAGGGTTTAGGGTTTCTTGCTAAGGGATGTTTAGTTTAAGGCGTTTAGGGTTT
>CAJNDS010000075.1:0-22500 GCA_905221605.1 Symbiodinium natans
ACTCGAGTCTAATGGTGAGGCCTGGCCTCGACCATACTTCCATGGCGGGAGCTTCAAAACCCATGTCGCGAAGATAGCACACCATAGCTGCAATCGGGCCAGCTGCTAGTCTCCAGGGGTGAGCCGCTCTCGCAAGTCTTTTCCACGTTACCCCCCATGCTTGTTGAACGCGTGGCGCACACGGGCCATTGATAGCAACGCACCGGCTTAGGCTGTCCCAATGTTCCAGAACGATGCGGATAACCGGGTCTTGGACATTAAACTCGCCCATATCAAAGACCACGTCCGCTGAACCAAGCGCCAGTCGGGTGGAGTGGGACACCGCCATTCCCCTCACCACCTTCATTCTCTTTGGAGATAGCCCTTGGGCCTGGTGCCCCCAGGTGCCCGCCGTAAAGGCGCTGGTTTTAAAAGCTCGAATCGCATGCTTTTTCTGGCCTAGCCCTAACCGATGAAGTTTGGCGCTCCTCTTGACCGCTTTCTGAATGCGGCTGTTTGAGGTCTTTACCCGCCTCCTTCGGCCTCCAGACGAATCCGCCCCCAGGTCTTTGACGAGACTTTGCACCTGCGGCTCTTTGGCCTTTCTCCTGATACGGAGCTCTTTTTCCGCAGACCCATCAGAGCATACAAAAGCGGACTTCCGGATGCTGAGCTGCAGCTTAGCTGCTCCTAGCTCCGACTGAAGCGTGCGGAACACTGCAAGCGCCTGCTTTGCTGCTGTCTGCGGTTCGCGGTGCTCGACATCGACAGAGATGTCGTCCAGCCATACATCCATGGACTGGATCTGGTTCGACTGGTAAACTTTCTGGCAAGTGGGAAACAATGCCAACTTTGCCAAGGCAGGGGCTATGGGGCAGCCTGCCATTATGCCCCTGCTGGCCCATAAGGGGTGAGAAACTCGACCCTCGGAGGAGATCAGTCTTTCGCCTCGATATATCTGGAGCGCTATATTGAGGACGACCTGGGGGAAACCCAGGATTTTGGCTTGTTGGATCAACAGCTCATGCTCGACTGTCTCATAAAAAGTAGTGAGGTCGATGAAGATACTCACCCGACTTAAACCTCTCGAACGGCTGATTTCGGAGAGGAAGACTCTGCGGACAGAAATGTCCAAACAAGCTTGTCCTGGACGGGCCGCGTCCCACGGAGCTACAAGCTCAAAGCGGGCCATCCATTCGGCCACCAGGTTGTACCTGGCTTGGGTCCAAAGCTTGTACGCTACATGGCATAGAGCAATCGGGCGTTCGATCTCTACCGACTTAACAAGCATGGTGACCTGAGTGGTACACCACTGATGCGGGGCCTGGCCGGTTTTTTCCACAAGGTGAAAGAAATGGGTGAGATCCTCGACCCGTTTTTCAGGCAGGGCTTTAAGGAAGGGAATCGTCCATCCATCTGGTCCTGGGGCTTTCAGAGGCAGACGTTTGATGCGGAGCATGATTGCCAGCGGGTCTAGCGGAGGGAGTAGCTCGGCCTCTCGCTTGGCTTCTTCGAGCAGTAGGGGAAAAACGGTTGGAACAGGCTCGAACTCTCCTTGCCAGATCGGTTGCCACTGGGCCAATCGGCAGTATGGACGGAGCATGGGTTCCATTGTTTGGAAAGGCCTATCAAGACCAGATTCATGGCTTTTCATGGCGCGGAAGAGAGGCCTCATTCCTTTCTGAACGGCGCCGTCAAGCCACTCCTTGTAACGCTCCTTGTCGCAACGGACGTGCTCCTTTTGGGCCCTTGAGGCTTCGTCCTCGATCCACTTGCGGGTGTCGATGTCATCTTCCCCGGCGAGAAGGGATTTGATCTTTGCCTGTTTGTCGCCATTGATTTCCTGGGCCTCGGAATCAATCAGGCCTGACAACAGGTTCTCGAGCTCTTCGGCTTTGATGATTTTTTGGGGGGTTTTATTTGTCCAGACCTGCAGCCTCTGCCATTTTGCATGATTGTCCGTGTACTTATAGACTTTGGACGGGGCCAGAAGTCGACCGTGTTTCAATGACAAGGTGATGCCCCGGACTGCGGTTTCTTCGGGACACACCGTTGCCGAACACTCTTGTGCCAGGGCGGCAAATGCCAGCGAGACTTCATCAGAAATCTCACGCCCCATCCACTTGATATGCGTGATGCACGGCATTTTCCTGCTGCACCCTGCCACTTCACCAACAGGTCCAAACGCAGGAAGCTGGAAAACCTTACACTGGCCCCCCATCGTATCGCAAGTGAGGATCAGGCTAGAGTGGGGCCGATGTGGAGCAGTCCAATCTGCAGCGATGCTGGAGATGCTCCTGAGCTTGCTGCTGCAGATGCAGTAGTCAAGTTCGTTGCCACTGTCACACGTAGCCTGCCCAGTCACAATCGGGTAAGCTTGAAGTTCACTGAGGATGTTACTGGCCAGGAGCTCCTCTGGAGCCACATTCCAATCCCCTATGGCAAACCAGTGCCCGGAGTGAGCCTTTATATTTGCCATTAGGCGGGACAGGATTTCAGCGTTTGGGTGCGAGTCATACGCTACACCTGACCGCAAGTAGACGCTGAAGCATGCAATCTCCGCCTGTCTTGTTCTGACCGCAACTGCAGTGAAACCGCCCCCCTCGAAAGAAACATGATTTAAGAACCGGGCTTGCCAATGCTTACGGACCAAGATCCCCGTACCTCCGAGGACTCCTTTCCCTTGACCAGGGGAGCCCGACCCGCCATGCAACTCATAGCCGCATCGTGCTGCTTTCCGGGCCGCTGACTCTCTTGAGTCTCCGATAAGGTGGGTTTCTTGAAGGCACACAACCGGCTCCTTGAGTTGGTCAAGCCAGGTAACAATTTCCGCCCTCCAACTGGTGACATTGGAAGAGCGAATTTGAAGTGGTTCTTTGGAGGGAAGGCTTAGCTGCTGTTGCACGTCCTTGAGAGCCATCCTCAAGGGTGATACCCCTACCGACGGGCCTCGAGAAGCACAGCTGAAAAGCTGCTCCAAGGTCCAGCTCCAAGAGCTTCGTTCTGAGGGGCTTGGTCCGCTAGTTCAATGATCGTCTCTTCGGCTTCGGCACTGATAGCGTGCTGTCCGTCGAGTTGAACCTCTAACTTGTGCCACAGCTTGGCTTGCTTTCGGTTTCGTGGTTCCACAAGGGCATGCTTCTTCCTGGTTTTTTGACCAGTATGCCCTGAAGGTAGTCTGGTTCCCACTGAAGCTGTACAAGTTGCTGGGGTTTGCGTCATGTCGCTATCATCTAGCAAGGACGCGGGAAAGAATTTGGGGCCACTGAGGCCGACTGGCGACTCCGCTTTAACAAAGGCCAGTGCTGTCTTTCTGGGAGTGGTCTTTCTCCTGCTCCTCGAAAGCCACTTATTTACACTAGCCGTACCTTCTGCACAAACAGGCTGCTCCTGCGTGCTGAAGGAGAAACTCTCTTCATGCTCCGCATCCGCCGGTAAGAGCAGGGGAGTAGCTCCTCGGTCAGAGTCGAGAGTATTCGGAGTGCTGCAAAATTGCGCCCCAAACCCATGTGTGGGAACTGGGGCTTGCTCTTCATGAGCCATGGTCGTGTAAGTCTTGCAGGCGGAGTCCAGCCTGTTTAGAACATATTTGACCACAGGGCTCAATCGCGGGCCTTGACTGCCCTGGGTCTCCTTGCCTCCTTGCTTCGGTCTCCAATGGCGCCGAAGCCTGTGACCCTCCTGAGGAGGCAGAAAAACTGGCTGCTCCAACGGTGCACATCCACCTGCTATACTGCAAAACTGTGACGCGTTCGCTGCGGGCCCTTGCCAGAGGGAGTGCCGCGCCTCACTCCACTGTGGCCCTGTGCCCTACAGATGCTCATCCTGATTTTCAAGGGGAGTAGCTCGACCCTCGGTTGGGCTACTCCGAAAATCCAATCTTCTTCTTGTCGGGCCGAACTCTGTTCCCTCTGGAAGGGCAGCACCTATCAACTCAGCGGGTACTCCCACCTCTTTCTTCCAGGTGGGAAAATTCTGGGGCTCCCCTTCTTCGGCCTCATGTCTGAGATGCTTGTTCAGCTGCGCCTGCTGCTCAGGCGTGAGGGCAATGCCGGCACATCTTAGGAGCCTGCTGGCTTCAACGGCCTGCTTTGGTTGATCCTCCTTTTCAACCTGCTCCTTGACTGCAGATTGGATCTTGAGGATGTCCTGCTCTTTCTGGGCGATTTTCTCCGACATTGCTGCAAGTTCTTTCATACTCTGCTCAAACTGTTCCTTGAGCCTTTCGGTGCGGCTTTGGAGCTGAACCTTCTTGGCAATGAGCGAGCGAAGCTCATTCGTGTTCTGTTTGTAGGCCGCCGTTGTTTTCTGAAGTCGCACTTTTGGTGGAACCTCCTCCATTTGCTCATCCTTGGGCTCCTCGGCGGCCTCCTTGTATTCTTGATCAGACATGGCTCCTCTGGCTTCCAGGCCCGGGGGTGGTTGCGGGTGCTTCGGGGTCCAGCCTGCCGCTTCTAACGCAGTCCGGGCTCCTTCATCCAGGTGCTGCCATGCCTGATCTAGGGCCTTCACAGCTCTGATGCCCTTTTGAGCTTTTGGGGAGATTCTCACCCGCTCCGGCGTCCACTTCCTCTCTGTGCCCCAGGACCAATCCCCCGTTTTCTTTGGCTTCTTTTTCCACGGTTTGCCACAATGCCAACAGGTGGGATACCAAGCTAGGTCCTGGCGAGGAACCCATCCTGTGTAGCAATGCTCGCAGGTTGTGAAGCTCATCTTGGTCAGGAAGAGCCAAGTAGAAAACAGAGGCTCCTAGCCTGAAGGAAGGGCTCAGATGTTGGACTTATTGAGTTCGGCACACCACTTCTGCCGGCGGGCCTCCGACAGAAGTTTTCCAGCGTCAACGATCCAGTCGTTCCTGGTCTTAGACCAACGAGCCAAAGCACGGAGTTGGTTTGTGACCCTCTGCCCCGGTGTGAGGTCGCGGGCACTGGGCTGCTCCTCGAACTCGGCTTGTAAATAGGGCTTGATTGATTCCTCCAAGGGAACCCTCTCGGCTACCCCAAAACGCTGCACCTCGGGGGTGCGAGATCGCTCTCTGCCCTGGGGGACCCCAGGCCGGAGGCCGGAGGGAACAAGGAGAGACTCACTTGCTGCTCAGCCTAGCAACAAGGGAGAGACTCACCTTGCACTGACACACAGATGGCTCTAACTACGGACAAGCTGGGGTTGAATGAGGCCTGTTCCCCAACGACTGTTTGAGGACTCGAGGCTGGTTCACCACAGCTACCACTCAGCTACTGTGTGCACCCCACCGGGGTTGAGCCGAAACTTGAGCCAGTCACATATATCACTCGAAAGCGGGCAACGTCGCTAGCCAATTAGGCTCTTCGGGACCAAAGCCCCGGAAGTTAAGGTGAAACAGTGAGAACAACTACTCTCGGGAATGCCTTGGCCTGCTAAACACGGCCGTGCTTGTGAAGGCATCCGAGATGTTACGGAAAGAGCTACGGGCAGGGAGAACCTCACCATCCCTCAGAGTCTTTACAGACTTGACAAGATTCTCGCCGCAGCACAGGGAGAAACTCACCTTCTGGCTCATCGCAGATCACTGAAACAGGGCCCTCCCGAGTCGATAATGCCCTGTTCGCTGAGATGGCTCCAGAAGGGCTGACACTCCATTAACAGTGTTTCCGCGCACCACCTTGGGTACACGCCAACGTGTCTGAGCTTGTCGCGCAGCCAGCCTTGGCGTGAAGGGCTGAAATCCGCCACAAGCGACCAAAAGCCTGTCCAGCTGTGTTTGGCTTCCTTTCCCTCCCATGTCCATTCATTCGTGTCGAAGAAAATGAGCCTCGGATGGGGGGAATTCGCCGTGGTACGACTCACAGCTACATTTAGTGGTCCCAAATCGCGGAGGGTCCATTATGCAGCTCGAAGATAGGCCAAAATGATGGCCATGTAGCACAAGAACTGGAAGCAACTCTGGCTTCCAGCGCCGAAACGGGTGAGAACCTCAACCCCTGGAACACACCGCTCCTGCAGCGACATGTAAAATGGAAACACCTGCTCTCCGCCCGACCTTCGCCGTTAACCGGGGAAAGATATTACTGATGCGCTCCTCTTCGGCTTGGCTTTCATCCGAAAATTTCCACACCAGGGGAGCCGATTCGGCTACATAGGCTACTCGCGTACGGCCGAACATGAGCATAGTCAGATCCATGGTGTCCCGGACATGGAGGCTGTGGGTGATGTCATGGATCGTGACTAGGTTGACAGGAAGATAGTGCAGAGGTTCCTTTGGCTTGCCGCGGTGTGCCTTCCACTGGCCTTGAAAGTGGAACGCGACTTCCTGTGGGTCTGCCCTCCGACGCTCGTCTACTGCCACTGCGTCGTTTCTTCCAGAACTAGCCGCTCTATCTGTCTGAGGGTTTGCTTCACGGAGGACTATTGGTCCTTCATTGGATGCTTTGTTGTCCAGGGGCCACCCTGAGCTCTCGGGAGAGCTTGCGGGGTCATGAAGAGAGGTGAGACCACCTCCGCGTGGGCATCAGGGCGCCCAGGGTTCGATGAGGAGGAATTTGGCAGAGGAGCCGCGTTTCGGGAGAGAACCTCTTCCCTTCTGTGCCCGCTTGAATCTGAGGAGCTTCTTAACTTGACCCTTCGTTCCCAGGGGGAAAGCTGATCGGAGCGCCACTCCTGGGTTGCATCCGAAGGAGCTTCGGCCACGTCTTCCGCCTGGGCTCGCCTGCTTGGCGGAGGAGCAGGTGGTGTAGGGCGTGGTGTTGAGTTCGCCCGGAAACGCGCATCGCTTTCCGCTAAGGAAAGATGCCTAGCATGGCTCCTTGCTTTACTCCTGGAAATCGAACCAGGGTTTTTTGTAGGGAGATCTCGCGCGCTTCTTTCCATGTTCACCTCCCTTGCTGCATCCAGCTCTTCTTGTGGCAATCTTGATTGCTTGCCTTTGAGGCCTTTGGATTTGCCGTGTCCTTTATTCCATCCTTTTCCCATAGCTCACTTCCTAAAAGAGAGAGCGGTTTGTGTCAGGCCATCCTTTTTTGCTTTGGCTTTAATTTTGGCTTTAGACTTGGGAAAAGCGGGTGTGGTCTGGGGAGGCAAAGGAGGAATCTGAGGGAGAAACTCTCCTGTGCTGCTACTTGCCACTGCTTCACATGCACTGGTGTTTGAAGGCACAACGGCTGCGGGATGGGGCGAGCAACTCTGCCTCAAGCCGAAGAAGGCTTTCACGCCAGCCTTGGGGTCTAGGCTTCTTTTTTGGGCTTCTTGGAATTTGCTGTTAGGCTTCTTGCAGACCTGACTGCACCTGCCTTGACATCCCGGTTTGGCCTTTAGGATTCTGACAGCTTGGAAAACTCCACACTTTTTGCAAACCACTGACTCTCCAAGGTTGATCATGTGGTGAGACACGTGAAAGCCCCACGGAGTCGAGGTGGGCACAGGCAGACTCTGGCACGGGAACTGAAGAACGTGCACAACCACCTCATGCGGATCGACTTGTTGCACGTAAAGCCCGCACCCTTCGCACTTGATGCACAGGTTGTTGGTGCTTTCTCCGCTAGAGATTTTCCAATTGTGCATGGTCTGAGGATTGGCCTCCTTGACTGCATGCAAAAGAAGCTGTTTTTTGTTGGGTCCTTTTTTGGAGGGAAGCGCGGCCTTGGCCTTAGCCTTCCTCTCAAATTTGACCTCATTTGCTGAGGGCAGCGGGCAGTTTGCGAGGAGGAACTCAGCTCGCTCTCCTAAGAAAGTGGAGATCTCTCGTGCAGTGCTGTCAATTTGCCTGACGTTTGCCACATGCACTTGTGACAAAATCTCATTGGCCTTTTGACCGCACAGCCAGTCTGCATGTCTGTTGGCTTCCCAGGCCCATGAGGAGCCGGTGCCATGCCTGGCTGCGTGCTCCTCTTTGGTTAAGTGCCCTTTTGTCCAGACCGGTTTCAATCTATTTCGGTCATCCTGACCTGCGGTCCAAATACTTGGCCAAAGGAAATGGGCGTTGGGGTTTTTAAGTCTAGTGAGCGCAATTTTGCTATCGCAGGCAACAAAATTGTTTTGGTTGGACAAGCCCAAAAGGAAATCAAGTGCCTTTGACTCAGCGTCATTTACCGTGAAACCTACCTGAAGGACCCCCACCGCATACCCTACAATCTTGTAGGCCGGATCCGGCTCCGGGCCTTGCCAGCAGCATGCCGGCAGATGGCCATCCTTGCGCTGTATGGCAACTAAGCTCCAGGTTGCCATTCTGAGCCTGGGATCGGAGGCCTGTGGTCCTCCTGATCCGTCCGTACCAAACCAGACTGATTGGCAGCTCTGTGCCGCTTCTTCGAGGTTTCCTTCAACCCGGGTTTCGAGGAGAGAGGGAGGGTGGTCAGGGTGCTTGGTAAGCGGGGCTGGGACTAGCCCTCTCAACCAGAAGCATTCTGGTGCATCCACCCTACTCCTCCACTCAGGGTCGGGGCCAATATCGTGCGCTGCCCACGCAGGGCAAGTGTGGAGCGCATGCACAAACGAGTTGGCCCCACCACACCTCGTGCACACCGCGTGCCCGCCATGTCCATTAAAGGCTACAGCGCCTTGCCAGACCATGCGTAGCCCTGTTACCTTTAGAGTGTTCCCTTTGGCTTTTTTCAGCAGGCTCCTGTGGGTCGTCCAGTCTAAACCTTGCTCGGCTCCTCCGCCGCCGTGCTGGCTTGCAATTCGCCCCCAACGATCGCGCAGCATGGCTCCTCGCAGCTGCTCCTTCACCTGCTGTGCTGTTCTGGCGTTTCCCCACTCGAGTCTAATGGTGAGGTCTGGCCTCGACCATACTTCCATGGCGGGAGCTTCAAAACCCATGTCGCGAAGATAGCACACCATAGCGGCAATCGGGCCAGCTGCTAGTCTCCAGGGGTGAGCCGCTCGCGCAAGTCTTTTCCACGTTACCCCCCATGCTTGTTGAATGCGTGGCGCACACGGGCCATTGATGGCTACGCATCGGCTTAGGCTGTCCCAATGTTCCAGAACGATGCGGATAACCGGGTCTTGAACATTAAACTCGCCCATATCAAAGACCACGTCCGCTGAACCAAGCGCCAGTCTGGTGGAGTGGGACACCGCCATTCCCCTCACCACCTTCATTCTCTTTGGAGACAGCCCTTGGGCCTGATGCCCCCAGGTGCCCGCCGCAAAGGCGCTGGTTTTAAAAGCGCGAATCGCATGCTTTTTCTGGCCTAGCCCTAACCGATGAAGTTTGGCGCTCCTCCTGACCGCTTTCTGAATGCGGCTGTTTGAGGTCTTTACCCGCCTCCTTCTACCTCCAGACGAATCCGCCCCCAAGTCTTTGACGAGACTTTGCACCTGCGGCTCTTTGACCTTTCTCCTGATACGGAGCTCTTTTTCCGCAGACCCATCCGAGCATACAAAGGCTGACTTCCGGATGCTAAGTTGCAGCCTGGCTGCTCCTAGCTCCAACTGAAGCATGCGGAACACTGCAAGTGCCTGCCTTGCTGCTGCCTGCGGTTCTCGGCTCTGGCAAGTGGGAAACAACGCCAACTTTGCCAAGGCAGGGGCAATGGGGCAGCCTGCCATTATGCCCCTGCTGGCCCATATGGGGTGAGAAACTCGACCCTCGGAGGAGATCAGTCTTTCGCCTCGATATATCTGGAGCGCTATATTGAGGACGACCTGGGGGAAACCCAGGATTTTGGCTTGTTGGATCAGCAGCTCGTGCTCCACTGTCTCATAAAAAGTAGTGAGGTCGATGAAGATACTCACCCGACTTAAACCTCTCGATCGGCTAATTTCGGAGAGGAAGACTCTGCGGACTGAAATGTCCAAACAAGCTTGTCCTGGACGAGCCGCGTCCCACGGAGCTACAAGCTCAAAGCGGGCCATCCATTCAGCCACCAGGTTGTACCTGGCTTGGGTCCAAAGCTTGTACGCCACATGGCATAGTGCAATCGGGCGTTCGATTTCTACCGACTTAACAAGCATGGTGACCTGTGTGGTACACCACTGATGCGGGGCCTGGCCGGTTTTTTCCACAAGGTGAAAGAATTGGGTGAGATCCTCGACCCGTTTTTCAGGCAGGGCTTTAAGGAAGGGAATCGTCCATCCATCTGGTCCTGGGGCTTTCAGAGGCAGACGTTTGATGCGGAGCATAATTGCCAGTGGGTCTAGCGGAGGGAGTAGCTCGGCCTCTCGCTTAGCTTCTGCGTGCAGTAGGGGAAAAACGGTTGGAACAGGCTCGAACTCTCCTTGCCAAATCGGTTGCCACTGGGCCAATCGGCAGTATGGACGGAGCATGGGTTCCATTATTTGGAAAGGCCTTTCAAGGCCAGATTCATGGCTTTTCATGGCGCGGAAGAGAGGCCGCATTCCTTTCTGTACGGCGCCGTCTAGCCACTCCTTGTAACGCTCCTTGTCGCAACGGACGTGCTCCTTGAGGGCCCTTGAGGCTTCGTCCTCGATCCACTTGCGGGTGTCGATGTCATCCTCCCCGGCGAGAAGGGATTTGATCTTTGCCTGTTTGTCGCCATTGATTTCCTGGGCCTCAGAATCAGTCAGGCCTGACAACAGGTGCTCGAGCTCTTCGGCTTTGATGATTTTTTGGGGGGTTTTATTTGCCCAGACCTGCAGCCTCTGCCATTTTGCATGATTGTCCGTGTACTGATAGACTTTGGACGGGGCCATAAGTCGACCGTGTTTCAATGACAAGGTGATGCCCCGGACTGCGGTTTCTTCGGGACACACCGTTGCCGAACACTCTTGGGCCAGGGCGGCAAATGCCAGCGAGACTTCATCAGAAATCTCACGCCCCATCCACTTGATATGCGTGATGCACGGCATTTTCCTGCTGCACCCTGCCACTTCACCAACAGGTCCATACGCAGGAAGCTGGAAAACCTTACACTGGCCCCCCATCGTATCGCAAGTGAGGATCAGGCTAGAGTGGGGCCGATGTGGGGCAGTCCAATCTGCTGCAATGCTGGAGATGCTCCTGAGCTTGCTGCTGCAGATGCAGTAGTCAAGTTCGTTGCCACTATCACACGTAGCCTGCCCAGTCACAATCGGGTAAGCTTGTAGTTCACTGAGGATGTTGCTGGCCAGGAGCTCCTCTGGAGCCACATTCCAATCCCCTATGGCAAACCAGTGCCCAGAGTGAGCCTTTATATTTGCCATTAGGCGGGACAGGATTTCAGCGTTTGGGTGCGAATCATACGCTACACCTGACCGCAAGTAGACGCTGAAGCATGCAATCTCCGCCTGTCTTGTTCTGACCGCAACTGCAGTGAAGCCGCCTCCCTCGAAAGAAACATGATTTAAGAAACGGGCTTGCCAATGCTTACGAACCAGGATCCCCGTACCTCCGAGGACTCCTTTCCCTTGACCAGGGGAGCCCGACCCGCCATGCAACTCGTAGCCGCATCGTGCTGCTTTCCGGGCCGCCGACTCTCTTGAGTCTCCGATAAGGTGGGTTTCTTGAAGGCACACAACCGGCTCCTTGAGTTGGTCAAGCCAAGTTACAATTTCCGCCCTCCAACTGGTCACATATATCACTCGAAAGCGGACTGCGTCGCTAGCCAGGTTAGGCTCTTCGGAACCGAAGTTCCGGAAGGTATTAACTATGCACAGAAAAGGAAAAACTCTCGAGGTGTCCTTGGCCTGCTTAACACGGCCGAACTATGTGCAGGGAACACCGAGAGAAAGCAATGAGGGCTTAACCAGTTCCGCGAGAAGCTCGGCGGCCTACGGCTACTCACTGGCTTGGCTCTATACAAAGCCCTAGGCAAATGTTCTGCAGGTTGAACTGCCTGGTCTGTACTGCCTACCCTATACGCCCTGCCTGTACAGGGGAGAAACTCACCCACATTCGGCTCACTCAGAAAAGGCAGAAGGTCCGGAACCGACACATGGGCAATGCCTGTACAAACTGCAAACAAGTGGAAGGCAAAAGTCGCCAACCACCGGAGCAGGCCTAAGCTTTCTCGCACTTACTAACCTAGGCCCCAGAAACTCATGCCGCAGCAGCACTGAGCTCCTGTTTGCCCCGGATGCTGACCTGGTTTTCTCGCACTTACTCACCAGGGAGGAAGAACCAGCTTTCTCGCTCTTACTCACTGGTTCAACCTCAGCGGCTCCAGAGGAGCCCACACCACTTGCACGCAGGGAGGGCTTGGTTGATTTGGGCATCTCAGCTGGGCAGGCTTTCGGGCACCGAGCCACAGCCTTTAACCTCCGCAATCTGGTGCCTCAGGCTGTCCGTCAGCCTAGGTTTTGGTCCCTACCAAACAACGCCTGCCGCTAGGCTTCCTCCAGGATGGGCTTGCACCACCCGGAGAGAAACAACAGCACCCTGCAGGAAACTCAAAGGAAATCCTCGGCAGGCCAAACACGGGTAACCCCAAACTGATGCCGGGCAGCATGCCCTCGGCCACAACCGACCGGTAAGTACTAGGATCCTCGTCCGTTCCCCAACATCTCAGCGCGCTCCCTCCCCTCATCAACCAGTGAGGATCTTCAGGGTCCGGTTCTGACGTTATCCTTTCGGGCGCTGTGTTTGCGAGAACCCCGTGTTGGGCCTGTGGAAGACCCGCAAGCTCCTGAGCCCGAAAACCCGGTCCAGCGGTCTGCTCTACAGACCGAACAAGGGGGCCAAACCGGTGTCAGGCTGTACTAAAGCCACATCAAGGCGGCTTGTCCTGCAGGGTGACCAACGGAACGACTGCGAATATTCCGATGGATGGATCTGGGTATGTGCCGGGACTGAGCACTTGCTTGCTTGCATTCTTACACCTGCAACCTTATGCGATCAAATCATGATCCAATTCTATGCAAGATTCTCTTTGGTGCCCTGAGGCACTCACAATTTGGAAACGGACTCGAAAGACCGTCACTGATTGAAACGGGGAGAAGCCTCACCCTGAATGGATTCCGGAGGGGATAGTCTCGCCCTTGATTCTGGCAGGGCAAAGCTCCTGCAATTTGGGTGGGTTGGGGCTGAAGTAGGTCAGACCTCCCATGGGATGTCTTCCAAATCTTCAAAGCCACACACTTGCCAATCACTGCTGCATGCTTCTTCTGGGGAGTCTGGATCCTGAGAACACCCTTCCTCAAGGAAAGTCCAGCCATGTGCGCTGGCTGCAGAAGACAGCGGAACCAGCGAAGGCTGTGCGGGCTGCATAACTTGGTGACCTAACTGACGCAAGTCAGCAAGGGAAGCGTCGTCCAGGAACACCGGTCTCCTAACTGCTTGGTCAAAACTCGGCCAGCTCCACGTGCAAGCTAGAAAGTTTTCTAGACAAAGGGCACAGTGGAGCTCGATGCGTCTTCCATCCTCTCCGTGCAAGATCGCTGGTTGCCTTTTCCCAGGACCTGGCACAAAACTGAGGTTATGGGTTGGAATATTACCACAGCCAGTGCAGTTAAAGTTTAACAGGCGAAGCCACTGCACGGGCGGGTCGCCCCCCGTTCCCCCGTGGAGCTCTGCTGGGTCTTCCATGCATCGCCATTGCCCACAAGGTCCGGCTCTAACTGTTTTGCCGGATTTGCTGGTGCGAACAAAATACACGCTGCTGTCCTCGGAGAGGAGCAGCCACTCTTTCCGGCCCTTGTGATGCCAGCGAAAGCAGAGTGCTTGGTGGAAAGTCCTGCTTTGGCTGGGACCACAATTGGCTCTATGGGCCCAAGTTCGCTCTACACTTGCCAGGTTGCTCGAGCTTCTTACCTGGTCTTCCAAAGCTGGAGAAACTCCACAGCCGGCTGTAAGAGGACTCGCATAAGGGAAGAGTTCCCCAAGCCGGGCTGCTTCGCCCTCCAGTCGGGCCGTGCCTTCCTTCTGGCTCTCTGCATCGCAAGTTGGGTGAGAAGACTCCAACCCGTCACTTGTTGGCAGTGAGGGTCTCGACTGCACAGGTGCTCTGGACATGGCTCAAATGAAGGCTGTGAAAAAGCAGGCCTGGTACCCAAAACAGTTAGGGGACTCGAGGCTGGTTCACACAGCTACCGCTCTGCTACCTGTGCACCCCACCGGGGTTGAGCCGAGATCTTGAGCCAAAGTCACATATATCAACTCCCCCTCATGACCAAGAGTTTCACTGTTGGTCACGTCAACTAAGCTCCACGCAAAGCCAACTAAGCTTCTCGCCGGGCCATGGATTCCGGCGCATTCCTCAGTCCTAGACCGCTGCACTGCTTCAGACCGCTGGAGGTCGACTGACTCTCGCAACCTGATAGCCCGGCCGATCTTCGTGTCGCCGTTGGTACGGGCTACCTCCGGTACAAGGAGTGCTGCTCCAGAAGACAACCTTCATCCCCCATTCTCTTGCAACATTCATTGCAGACATGACCCGCTCCACGGTGTCATTCGAGGTCCCGTCAACCCCTTGAGTAATCGGCAAGACGAATACTTGGTGCACACTTCCTTGCAGGTACAGATTCGAACGTGAACTCGTGCAAAACTCGATCAGCAAAGTTGAATATTCAGTCTCGAGTTCGCATAGCCGACAGAAAGCTTCATATTCGAGGTTGTCCGGCCCGAGTATCGAATCTAGCACTCCAGACAGCAACAAGCAAGACCTGACTGCCGGGACCTCTCGGAAATCGATGCTGGTCACATCTTCTAGTCCGAGGGTTGCTGTATGCTTTGCTGTTTGGAGGCGATTTAAATTCTTTGTGAGAAGATCGCTCACATTCTCGGTTCCGGCTACTCCCTCTACTGCCAACTCGCCGCTATGGACACGGTCTTGGATAAAGCACAACCTCAAGTCTATATGCCGCATGCGCCTGAGTAGCCCCTCCATGCTGGCAATTTGCCTAGCTGAAGCACTGTCGGTATACACGCGGTGGGGTTTCTGGAGGGTGCCCCAGATATGCGCCGTCAATTGCGCAAGTCCTGCCACCTCTTTTGCTGCCTCGGCGATGGCAAACAACTCTGCCTCTGCTGAGCTGAGTGCCACGACGCTCTGCAGGCGGCTGTATCCCTTTATGCAGTACCACAGACCGTCCACTGCGATGTAGATTACTCCGCCACTGGTGCTCTTCCGGGCTACGCTCATCTCGCTGCCCCAATTGCTGTCGCAATAGGCTACCAGGCTGGCATTCTCCCCCTCATTGGTCTTGCCATCTCCGAGCGGGAAGATTTGATCTAACAGCGGAAACGCTGCTAACCATCGCAGGAACTTGCGAAGTGCATCTTCATGCACTTGCCGTGGCGTGCTTTGTCCGCGTGACAACATGGAGTGAAAATACGTTATATCTGAGCGAGTTTGACAGAGCCATCCTATCTTCCCTAGGCAACTTCGGAATCGTGAGGCGGCCTCACTCGACAGCTCCTTCGAAGGCTCTTCAACACTCTCCTCATCGTACATACTCCTGATGTCGGGTGTCGTCAAGGATGCTTTCGCGGTGGATATGTCCCATCCGAAAGATGTAAAGACCGACTTCACATACTCAGGCTTCACCCCAAGCATGATTTGTCGTCCATCCCAACGGATTAAACGGCCGAGGAATTCCATCTGCCCATCTTCGATCAGCCTCCCTGTCACTTTGACTTTCAAGACTGAACTCAGGGCTTCGTGGACGTACTCGAACCCTTTCTCGGTAGAAGACACAATGAGCAAATCATCCACGAACGCTAACATGATGATGTACTCCCATCCGGATTCAAGGTTGACCCATCCGCTGAAAAGCGTCGGTTCAAGCGGACTCGCTTGTAAGCCTAGTGCAGATACGATCCTGTTCAGGTGTCGCTGCCAGCTAAGGCTGGCGGAACGCAAACCGTAGAGCGCTTTCTCTAGTATCAAGTACGCGGTTTCGCCGCTCTCGAGCGCGAATGTGCTTGGCAACTCGATAATGGTGGGTTCCACTACCTGCGCAAAGAGAAACGCGGTGGATATGTCGAGGCCGTAAGCCCGCATCTTTCCCTTCGCCGCCCGTGCAAGGACGATCTTGAGGGCTTCCACCGACGCAGTATTAGAACTCAACCCCAAATCGAGTGCGGATGGTCGGCCATGAGCAAAATCCTTAGCGACTATCCTTGCTCGGACTAGTCCTGGGGCCTTCTGAGTGAGGACCCATCGGGACTTGACCGTCCGACAGTTTGGGTTGGCTTTGCGGTACTCATCTATCTCGCTCTTTGATCTTGCATAACCAACTTTCAGACTATCGAGCGCATTCACCTCTTTCTTGATTCCTTGCCATGTCTCTTCAGGATCCAGCTGAAAACCTTCCAGGTCATCGTAGCTGGCTCTAGGTCGATTCACCCAGAGAGTCCTGTCTTGGATTCTCATGTACGTCCCTGCGGACTCATCTTCCTTTTTCTCTTTAACTGAAGAGCATACACAAGGGTGGTCTTGGAGATTCAACAACTCAACTGCTTCACGCTCGACCGACTGTTGTTGCTTGTGGTGCTGTTGTTGTGTTGTCGTGTTCAAGCAAACATATGGGAACTTCTCCACGCTCGACCGACCAACCAGTAGGTGACATGCTGCTTCGACGTCGTAGTGGTCACAACAAGAGAGTGGTTGTGGTGTGTAGTGGGCGTTCTCGAGCAATTCCTCCAGGTATCGGACTGGGACCCCCTCATGGAATGTCTGGGGATGCTCTGGAGCGTCTCCCATCTCTGGAGCTTCTCCCATATCGTCATCCTCAGCCTCGGACGGCTGGTACTCGGACACATTCCAGTCAGCATCCGGCACTGACATCTCCGGGATCTCTAGGTCTCCGACTCCTGCTTGCTCAGGATCAAACGCTCGGACCTCCTCTCCTCCAAAGCGTGTTCGCTTGTTCGGCTTCATTTGCTCGTCATCATCGTATGGGTCTTCTCCAATTAGCTCCTCAGGTCTTCGGTCGACCTTCGGTCCTTCATCTAATGCCTCCAGAGCATCATCGATGGAATCACGCAACCATTTTTGGTATCTCTTCACACACTTTTGGGAATGCCTGCTCGAGCTGACGCCTTCCTGGCATCCGGGGCACTTGGGTGTAACACCATGTTGTCTCACCCAGTCTATGGGAGGACCTCCACCTGGAACATATGGGAGAAACAGCTCTTTGGTCTTCGGTGCTTCAGGCGGGGGCACGAAGCCATCTAGGGCCTTTGCACCGGGCAGAAGATTTGCGTCGAAACGCAACGGGTAGAGCAATTTGAGTCCGGGCGCGATCACCCGTTTCGTCTCCCCACTATCCAAGCGGATTTCCATGGCATGACCTGTGCTCCCAAGCACTGGTCCCAAGTAGATCCCTCGAGCATACTTGGCATCCGCGTCAGGTCTTCTAGCCCGCGTTATCTTAGCGTATGCTACCGCACCGAACGGATACGTGACTTGCGGTCGCACGCGATCTCCGCGGATCTTCTGCATGGGTGTCATGGTCGACCCTACAGAAACTGAAAACCTGTTGTGCGTGTGTGCTGCGTATTGAAACAAAAGGTCGAAAACATCCGCACACTCAGCATCCAAAACAACGCCATGTTCCCGCAACTCAAGCTCATGTGTTGCTACGATTCCTTTAGGGTCCTAATGGCTCGTTCTGCTGCTGGTGCATGCCTTTCGGGTGCAAAGCTGTCCTCAGTACCCTCACAAAGATCAGCGAGCCTCGCTGCGATGTTCTTCGTGAGTCCCTCTGCATCAGACATGAAATGCGGTTGTTTCACACCAAAGTGCCTGACCCAGGGATACAAATGCTCTGCTGTTGTTGCTGCGCTCTCTCCCTCAGGTCTAAAGCAAACTGCAATCGCAAAGCTCATGGTATGAACCAGTACGATGAATGCAAGCTTGCGAAAGAAGCACTGGTCAAGCTGAAACTCTCTCGGGTTCAGGTCGCTACGCTTTCGGGCTGGAGTGGTCCCTCTAGTGCGCTGGCAAAACTCACAGTCAGACATGTATGGTACGTGTCCCTGCATGTGGTGCTGAAGCTCTGCCTGTTTACTACGCACATTGTCCCCAATAATTCCTTCTTCAGTGACTAACTCAAACTGCTGTTGTGGCTGTCGCGTATCGGGCTCTTTTCTCTCGTCTTGGGACAAAGCTGCAAGGATTGGGTTGGGCTTCTCCGTACTCCCTTTCAGGGAGACGGGGAGCGAGAACGATCGCGCTCTTGGCGATCTCGGCGGCGCCTGATAAGTTCCATGAATGCAGGCGACGGCGCGCCACTCCACGGAATTGGGGTTTCGGGCGTGCGTTCGGGCCGCGGAACTGGAGGTGGCGGAGGTATCGGGAGCGCCAGCCTTGGCGCGACCGACCTCGCAGCCTGTATGTCCTGCGACCTTGCTCGGCGCCGGTCCTCGTATTGTTGGCCCGTGAGGATCCCCGCCTCGAGCTGAGTGCGAAGGCTCATTGGGTTGAATGGCCTTCCTGTCGGTGCCAATGTCCCCGCTGCTCCTGTTTCCATCGTTTCTGCCATCCTCATCACCGTGCTGGAGAGGTCGCTGGCGGCTTTCGGGGGTGTCAAGCTGACCGGCAGTTGGGCATGGTCCTTCACCTGCATCCGCAGGAAGCTCTCCCTCAAAGGTCCGAGGGCTTGCAGCCCTTCTGAGGTGTGGCCTGGTGTGCTCAGATGCAGCTGCAGATACGGACCATGATAGCCCAGGTTGGAAAGTGATTCCCGCCAGGGAGGTGTCACTCGGAGAGTGCTCTTCGCATGCCTGGGCTCGGGGCCCCGGCGGTGCTCCGTGTACACTGCTGTCGGGCTGACCGGTTCCCCCGGCGGCTGCGTCATGGAGATAGGGGGATGCTCCGGATGTGCTGGGGTCGTTGGAGCTGGAACCCCTGTGGTTGGCCTCCATTCTCCCCAATCCTCGTCGGACTCGTCTATCTCCACCACCATTGTCGATGGTCCTGGCTGGGCTCGCCGGTGCTGCCGCGGTTGTTTCCTTCGGGTTCGGCTGAGGAAACTCGCTCGGTCCCAGCGTAACCACTGAGCGAGCCTTGCCCTCTGTCCCTCCAAGTTCCAGCTGCTCTGGTTCGGCAAGAGCTTGCTCCCATGTGCCCCAATCCACCGGGTTCTGTGTCACGTGGAGGCCCTCCTTGGAGATGGTCTGCGTGAAGCCCTGCATGTTGGCTTCGTGTGGCTCGCTCATCAAGTGGGCTTCGGTGACATATTTCTGGCACAGGAGACAAAACAGCGTCACCGGCGTATCCGGTGAGTCGCTGGCTCCCGAAGCTTGTGCCGTCCAAGCTCCTCCGAACCGACGAGCAACCCACGTCATCCAGCCTGCCGACGCCCAGCGCCGTTTTCCCCTCCGTGCTGGCGCTGACGATGCCGGCGGGGGGCCGGAGGGCTCCCGAGGATCGACTCCCATGGTCGATTGATCCACATGGTCCGGCAGCAAGTTCCGCACCGGTCTCACGGCCATGGTTTTCTCCTTGGATTTGATCTTCGGCGTCGGCTTCATCTGCACCATAGCGGGTCCCTTGGCTGGAGCCTCTGACATCGAAGGATCCGTTTGGAATTCCCTCACCCCAGTGTGGGACGACGGTGCCTCCGCCGCTTCCGTCTCTTCCATGACGTACTCCATCGAAGGAGATGAGGTCGAAGGGTCCACCCTTGCCGAATCCAAATCCAGATCCATCTCGTCCCCTCCAGTGGACTCCGCCTCGGCATACGTTGCCTGGAGCTCCTCTCGGAGATCCTGTGGAAGCTCTATGCCGTGCTGCGCGGCGTTGGCCTCCAACATTATCAGTCTCCTGCGTCTCGCCCCCTGGCGCATGCCTTCCAACTCTTGGATGCTTCGTTGCATCGTGGCACTCGGATCCATAGCGGCGGTCTCCTATCTGTCCTACTCTAGGAAAACTTCGCCTCTTTGAGCAATCCAAGCTGCCAATCTCAACCTCATCAGGGAAATCCTCCAAGCAAGCACGACAGACAACTGTTTCCCTACCATGCTCATGCACAAGACGCTCAACTGCTGGTGTGGTGCTGTTGTCCTGTTGCTTGTGTGAGATAACGCTGCTGTCATTTTCAAATACAAGCCGCTCAACTGCTGGTGTGGTGCTGTTGTCCTGTTGCTTGTGTGAGATAACGCTGCTGTCATTTTCAAACACAAGCCGCTCGACTGCTGGTGTAGTGCTGTTGTCCTGTTGCTTGTGTGAGATAACGCTGTTGTCTTCACCAAAAATCAAGCGTTCATCCCTATCAAGCTCACGAACAACTGGCGTATCCACATGACTGAAAAACTGAAGTTGATCCCTCGCAGAGCCGGAAACGTCATCGACTGTCCTTAGTCTGTCCTTAGCTTCGCCTTGGTCCAGGTCAACATGTTCGTGGCTCGTCTGAAACTCGCAATCAACTACCTCATCAAGACATGAAACATCCAGCAATTCGGGGTTTTCGGGCTCAACACACACTCTCGCAGAGCTGCGATGACCTCGATTCGAAGTCGAACGATGAAAATCACGACTCGAAGACGACTTGCGAGACCGACTTCGACGAAACTGTTCCGTTTTGGCGATCAAATCCTGCGGTTTCAGCGCTAAAGGATGGTCATTCCGAACTGACGCAAGCCAACTAACTGAAGCAAACATGGTTGGTTTCAGCGTTACGCCGTGCTTTCGGACGGTAATTACGCCCTGCTGGCCGCACATTGCTGGCTCCCAACCTCCATTCTGACAAAGCAAGTTGATGTTCAGCAAATTGTGCTTGATCTGATCGGAAATGACGGCTTCAAACCTAGCCCTACACATGTACACAGCGTCACCCTCATGCTCAGAACTGCTCTTCAGTGATGCTGATGTGGTGGTTTCAAAGCAAACTTCCACCAAAACATGTGTCGATCCGCCAATCTCAACGGAATCTCCTGTCGCAGTCTCCGCATACGACTTCGGGCGTCCTTCAAGCCATGCAAGGACCTTCACATGATCACTCTCAAGCGTCTCTCTCGTGATGATGTGGAACGAACTACCAGAGTCAATCAGCCAGTAAATACGATCATCTGAAGGAAAACTAACCACTTGGTTCGTGAGCATCATACCAAAGTGATATCCCTCCAGAAACGTCTTGATTGATGACTGTGCTTTTCCACTACCCTTGGTTGTGGGCTGTGCTGCTGCTTTCGCCGAAGTAGACGATGAAGATGATGGTGCCTCTGGCTGCGTCGTAACGGCCTGGTTCGTTGCCGCTGCGGCTTTGTCCTTCGGAGGTGCCCAGCAGTCGCGTGCCCAGTGTCCAGTCTTCCCGCAGTTCCGGCAGACATCCGTCTTCTTCGCCTCTCTGCTCTTGCTTCGAGCTTTGTCCCCTTTTCCGCTTCGCTCACCTTTCTTGTCCTTTCCTTTCGCTTTGCCGCCCTTCAGTCCCTTTTCTCCTTTCTCGCCTTTGTTGCCTTGGTTGCCCTTGGGGCCTTTGTTGCTCTTGTCTCTGTCGCCCTTTCCGCCTCTGCCACCCTTGAAGGCATTCGCATACCCGGATGCTCCTTCTCTCTGGAAGTCCATCACACGAAGCTGCTCGTCGTAAAACTGCAAACCAGTCATCAGCTCACCCATGCTCTTTGTTGAGTGATGGAGGAGCAGATATCTCTTGGTCTCAGAATCCAAGTGCTTCATCAGGCACAGGACTCCCTCTTGTTCTCCGATGAGCAACTCCGGGAAGCGATGCTTCACCTGCGCCTCGAACTTGAGAAGCTCGGTGGTGTACCACCTGGCGACATCAAGTGGTCGCTTGAGATGCTTTGGTGGCACCAGGCCTAACGCCTGTTCGCGGAGGGCCTGTCCTTCCACTCTGGAGCGAACTGACAATTCGTTTTCAACGAGCGCCAGAGTTCGTATCCGGCACTTGCTCCCATTTGTTTCACCTCGATGAGATGCACCAAATCTTGCCCACGTTGGAACTTGCTCATGGACTGACGAAGCAAAAACCAAAGTTTGGTTGACCGGTCCCGGCTTCAAGCCTCACTTGCAAGACTTCCACATTGCTACTGATCGCTTCTTGCAATTCCGTAGCGTAGCGGTCGTCGAGCAAACAAAGCCAACTCGTAAGTTCGTCTCTGTAGGCCGTCCAAACTCGGATTTCAGCATGTCTGCTTGTCATGGACGCATAGTTCAGCTGAGGCAACTGTGGAATGTAACCCTCTGCTCTCTTGTTTCGTACACCAGAGTCTACTTCCATGTCCACAGGGGTCGATGCATTCGCAGGTGCTGCTGAGGGGTCTCCTCCAGGTGTAGGACTCGTCGACGATGAAGCTGCAGCTGCTGCAATATGCGCATTGGCAGCATTCGCACTTGCAAGCTGCAATGCTTGCGTAAGCATGGCACTCATCTGTTGAAGTTGAGCTGCCTGCTGTCGGATCTGCTCGTCCTGCGCTTGCAGCATTGCTCTCGTGAACTCCATCTGTTGAGCTACTCGGTGCAACGGGCAACTGCATATTCGGAACTTGAAGGGGTTCTTGTGGTGCCGTCTGAGGGGGTGTTCCCATCTGGTAGAACTGAGGTCCAAACGAAGGCACAGCCCCGACTGGTGGCTGATGGCCTGCTCCAGTCGTAGCTGTCCACTGGCTTGGGTCTACTCTGCGTGGAACTGAAACTGATCGCGCTGGCAAAGACCCCACGTTCTCTTCTCCCACGGGCACTTGGTGACCTTGCACCAGAAAGCCCT
>CAJNDS010000075.1:27500-121715 GCA_905221605.1 Symbiodinium natans
TGTCCCGAAGTCACTAGCGCGTGGGGAATTTAAGCAGAGCAAACCTCTAACAGACTTCCCGCTGGGACGGTGGAAAAAAGGCGGACATTACCCGGTCGAGGCTAAGATTCGCCCCCTAAGGCATTGGCAACTTTCCTCCCACCCTCCTCCCCCCCCTCCCTATGATAAGCAGGCTCTCGAAGAGGCGGTGCGATATAATCATCCTAAAGCACAAGCAATGAAAGAGTGGGTTGCCGACCAGCTCTCTCACATCACCACGGTCGACATGGAGGAGGTTAATGATGTGCTCATCAAGGCGTCTGAACGCTACTTCCCAAGAGCCCCTAAGCCCTCCTCCCCTCCCCTTAATGCGATGCACAGGGCAACCAAGCGCATGTGGGCTAGGTTGACGGCCTTGGATGAGGACTTAGCCAGCTCAACACTCTCCCGGGCAGATCACGAGATACTAGTGCAGGACCTCTCCATGTGGCACAAGCAGGCTGTCACAAGAGCACGTAGACAACGTCTAGCAGATTTCACCCACGAGGTAGACCAATCAACGCAAAATGGCAACTCCTATCAGGCCCATAAGACATTGCAGAAGCTTCGCCCCTGGCAGCCGCAGCCCAAAACGCAGTTAGTCAACAAAGATGGCTATTGATGGATGCAGAAGAGGAACTCAAGCTCATGCAAAACCATGCCAAAGCAGTGTTCCAACGGCATGACAGACTACGATTTGAAGTCTGCAGCCTGCCCACGCTCTCAGCCCCCCTGCTTTCGAAGCACATCAGCTCCATCCGACCGCGCAAGGCTGTCCCTCAGAACTCAGCGTCGGCAGCCGCGTGGAAGCTATGTTCCGACTCGGCCAGCGAGCACCTGGCAGCGTGCTGCAACGACCAAGCCCGCAAAGCTGAGCACAGCTCGCTGGACTCGGCAGTGATTCTTTCTGCACAGCTGAAGGACACTGACCTCTGTTTTATCCCGAAGCCCAACAAGCCCCCAACCAAGCCCTCTAATCTTCGCCCACTTGGAATTATAAGACCTGACGGCAAGGGTCTGGCGGGGGCGTGCCGCGATCTGCTGGCTCCCTACACCTCTAGCTACCTGAGGTCTGTGCCACAGCTCGCTTACCAACCTCAAAGAGGACTTTCTGATGCTCTCTCCAGAGTCTCGCAGCATACCAGAGAGGTACGACAAATGTGCGCGCAGTCGAGGCTTAGCAGGCACTCCCAGCATGCTGGACACCGCAAACCAGAGCTAGCGGGAGGGATCTGCTTTGCGCTTGACTTATCACAGGCCTTCGACATGGTTCGCCGCCAGGACCTCATGGACACTCTTCAAGACGCTGGGGTACCGTCAGACATCCAGGGATTAGTGGCATCACTGCATTCAAACAGCCGATACACGGTACGATCTCAGCAGACCTCATGCTCTGTTGAGTCCACAACAGGCATTAAGCAAGGGTGCAAACTAGCTCCAACCCTGTTTTCCTTGCTGACAGGAAAGCTATTTCGAGAACTCGCAGAGGTCGTAGGCTGGGATCGCGTGCTTCATTGCTTGACGGGCTACGCAGATGACTTGACTGTTCATCACACTGTCACCAGCTGGAGAGATTTGCTGCAAGCACACAACATGATAGCCGATCTTCTCCGCATTGTCAGAAAATACGGCTTTAAAGTGAACGCTGACAAGTGTCACATAATGGTTAAGCTAACAGGCACTGCCTCATCCCGTGCACACAAACTCTTCAGTCACATTAGCCTAGACGCCCAGGGAGCACAACACCGCAGATGGCGCATTGGGAGCACAGAAGCCCAGGAATCATTCCCGCAGTCCACATCCTTTAAGTACCTTGGCGTGTATGTTTCCTATGGTAACCAGGAAAAAGCGACGCTAGATTTCAGATTGCAAGAGGGCAATGCCAAGTTGCAACAGGTCCGACGATATGTGCACAACCGCAGACTCTCAGGTCCGAAAAGCAGACTGAAGATTTGGCACACAACAGTCTGGGCGACGGTCTCGGCGGGTCTAGTGGACATAGGGCTCACGACGGAGACAGCGCAACAACTGCGAAGGTGGCACGCCAGAAAAATCAGGGCGGTCCTCAACAAACCCGTCCATCTTACGGGCATATCGACGCATCACCTGTATGCAGCTTACGGCATCAAGGATCCCGTCCAACTGCTGCTGGAGCGCCAGAGCAACAGAGTCAGATCGCTCAGAACCAGACAGGGAGCCCAAACCAGGCCTGAAGCACTGCGTGAGGCTTCGAGAGATGCACAGCATCCACACGGCCATCAAGACGCTGCACTGCTCCCCAATGCTCTTCAATACGCTCAAGAGGTTCTTGCAGAGTATGAGACCCTACTAGCAGCAACCCCAGAGGATGAAGAACCTAGACATTGCTGCAGGCACTGCTCTTTTCAGACTACCACTGAGCAAGGACTACACATACACGAGGCCAAAATGCACAAGGACAAGTTGGATCGGTACATCCCGCCTGACTTTTTGCCAGAGCATTCGAAGGATGGCTTGCCTACTTGTGCAGCGTGTCACAAAAACTTCACCCTCTGGAAAGGACTGAAAGATCATCTTCTGTCCGGAGCCTGCAGAGAGCCGGCAGCCCTGCGAAGCATAGACGCTCAGCGCCATGCAGCGAGCGCAGCAGCAGGTCAGACTGACCCAGTGCATCCATGGTCACGGGAACACCTCACCAGCACAGCCGGCACGCATACCGTCACGCAGCTAGCCAGGCAGCCAGCTTCTAAGCGCCTTGTAGATCATTGCGTGCTCTGTGGCTTCTGGACGCCTGATCACACCAAGGTCAAGTCGCACTTGCATCAGGAGCATCGCAGAATTTGGGATGCCCTTCAGGACCGAACTACGACACAATGTCAAAAGCTCGGGACAGAGATCCTCAAAGTCAGACCTTGCCCCTTCTGCAGCAAACCTGTCACAGATAGGCGTAAGCATCCAGTGCAGTGCGGAGTTTTGTTTCAGATCCTGCTAGGAGATTCCGTGTTGCGGATCAACAGGACCACCGCTGGCCCCCTGCAATCATTCTTCAGAGCAGCCGCTCCTGCCACCCCGGCTTCCTCTCTCTTTCCTCCTCTCTCATCTCCTAGCTCGCTCGGTCCCAGCAGTCCAGCTGCCTTGCAGCCAGAGCTACAGAGCGATCCTTCTCATGCCTTTTGCCTCTCTTCTTCTTCCTCTTCTCTGGCAGCCCTAGCACTCAAGAACACTTCTAACTACTGCTATGTCAATGCAACCATACAGGCTCTGCTGGCCACTACCATTCTAGATCCTTCATTGCGGTCACTGCAAGCTCTAATGAGCCTCATCTCTTCCTCAGCACAGTCTCGTGATGCCACCCCCCTTAACCTCATCAACTCCTTCCCGCTTAGGAGCCTACTACCCAGATGGCGATTTGATGGCACGCAGCAAGACTCGGCAGAATTCTTGCAAGGCTTTTTGACGGCTGCTTCCGATCTGCCCCTGACGCGACGGTGGGCAGCCGTTGATCTAACCACAGGAAGATTGGCGGTGGAAGGAGGACCCCTTGTCATGCTCATGCAACACTCAGAAAGCAAGCCACTGCAGTTCCTAATTGACGAATGGGCTTCGGTACCCCCAAACACCACACTGCTAGGGCAGCAGAAACACGCTATTTTCACAGTGGCCAGATTCACAGGCTCGGGCAAAAACCACCTCCCCATCACGTCCTACAGCCAAGAACTCCGGGTTCCTGTACTGTATGAGGGCTCCATACGCATGGAACGGGCATACGTGCAGTCCTGCGTATTTCACATTGGCTCTACCCCGCACAGCGGACATTACCGCGCAATTTGGAGGTCAACACCGACATCGGAGTGGCGTTCGACGGACGACCACCGGCGATCACTGAAGGCAACGGACTCAGATCAAAGACAAGTCCGTCATGGTTCATACATCTTCTTTTTGACATTCCCTGAAGCATCAAGTGACGATGCAGTGATCCTCTGAGCATCACTCTCGCCGCAGATTGCTGAATCAAAGACAGCTTCTTAGTGAGCTTTTTGGTAGGTTTTGGGGTTTCTGGGGTCTTGGGGTTTTTGGGGTTTTTGGGGTTTTTGGGTTTGTGGTTTTGGTTTTAGGGTTTTTGGGTTTAGGGTTTAGGGTTTGGGGGTACAGTGCAGCTGCCCAGGCCCAAGGTCCCAATCCAGCAGCCGGGCTGGCAGGACTCCCAGGTGCACATGTGCAAGATGCCCAGGTCCAAGATCTCAATCCAGCAGCCAGGCTGGCAGGACTCCCAGGTCAGGTGCACAGGCAGCTATGCCAGTAGGACTGCCAGGTGCGCAAGTGCAAAGTGCTCAGGTCCACAGACAGTGGAAAGGCAGTTGCTGAAATCTTTCAGTGGCAGGCCGTCGTGACATGAACTGCACTGCAGTTCATCTCAGCGGGCACAGCCTGCGCTACAGCAATACGAGCGCCACACCTTCAGACCAGCCAGCTCGCGGAACAAACAGCAACTGTTATGCTTTCATCAGGCTTGCCAGCACCTTACTTCTGCAAGCTGCCTTACCCTGCGCTTGAAAGAACCCTACGTCTGAATCAGGAAGCAGAGCTCAAGTCACGCTGCTTTTGCCTTGGAAGCTGGCCCAACTAAATACAGACATCGCCAATCACACAAGGGTGCACCTACGGGTGCCGGACTCTTTCTTGAGAAGAGGAGCAGTTCCAGGCAAGCAGCCGCGCAGAGATCCCAAACGGTAACGGTGTATTAACCCCACTCATTGTAGAAGGGATTGTGGCTGGCCTCAGCCGTTCCTGTTGCAATAAAGCATGAGGTGCGGATGCCGGAATTGCCGCATTGAGCGGTTTACCCCGGTGGACCGCCGGCTGAGTCCGCGAGACTCGGAGCAGCACATCCTTCCACGCACATAAGGATGGGATTTGGGGTCTGCGTGCGCAATGCTCTGCTTCCTTTGCTACGAAGCGGAACTCGCAGAGCTGGAAAACTGCTCACCCTGCATCAACGAACTTATACCGTAAAGAGTTGAATCGCCTTCCCCTGCATCCCAAGGTGACATCAGCGTGTTGCCCTCCCGGCAGCAAGCCCGCTGCCCGAAGCTCCACATAAATGTGTTATTCCAAGCCAGCTGATCCTCCTACGATCCTCTGCCTTTCTGCAAAGTGATCCATGTGGGACGCCACTAGATGGACACTATGGGCGACGGCCAACAGGTACGACCCAATTGCAGATCGGTGCGTGTTTGCTGGACGCAGTGAAACACATTAGGACGACGGGGAGAAGACATTTTCACATCTGAGCGCTAAGCTACACCTCGTCTGACATTAGCTAGCTAGCTCTGTCTTTGCGATCCCAAATCCTGTAAAGTCTCACCTTTCTGTTCAGTATTGAATTCAGTTTCACCTCTCCTAACCATTAGCTCCAACCCAATTTTCGGTGCTCAGACGGTGCAAATCGCCCGCAATGAGCAGAGCCCGCTCGCTCAGCGTTCAATAAAATAGTAGTAGTAGTAGTAGTAGTAGTAGTAGTAGTAGTAGTAGTAGTAGTAGTAGTAGTAGTAGTAGTAGTAGTAGTAGTAGTAGTAGTAGTAGTAGTAGTAGTAGTAGTAGTAGTAGTAGTAGTAGTAGTAGTAGTTAGTAGTAGTAGTAGTAGTAGTAGTAGTAGTAGTAGTAGTAGTAGTAGTAGTAGTAGTAGTAGTAGTAGTAGTAGTAGTAGTAGTAGTAGTAGTAGTAGTAGTAGTAGTAGTAGTAGTAGTAGTAGTAGTAGTAGTAGTAGTAGTAGTAGTAGTAGTAGTAGTAGTAGTAGTAGTAGTAGTAGTAGTAGTAGTAGTAGTAGTAGTAGTAGTAGTAGTAGTAGTAGTAGTAAGTAGTAGTAAGTAGTAGTAGTAGTAGTAGTAGTAGTAGTAGTAGTAGTAGTAGTAGTAGTAGTAGTAGTAGTAGTAGTAGTAGTAGTAGTAGTAGTAGTAGTAGTAGTAGTAGTAGTAGTAGTAGTAGTAGTAGTAGTAGTAGTAGTAGCAGTAGCAGTAGCAGTCGTAGTAGTAGCAGTAGGCCAGGCACCAGCCGGCACCGGCCGCCCAAAAACTGGGTTAAGTCCCCTTTATGTCGTCTTCTTAAACAAGCTTGGGTCTCTCCTGCTGTGCTTTTGTTATTGCATTGGACGAACTTGACTCCAGTCCACTGACTAAGTGGAGTCTGGGTAGTGCGGGTGGGGGGGGACCAAGCAGATCAGAACTATACAATGTGCTGTAGTTTGTTACCCTCATGTGCAGTGTCGTATTGCTTTCTCTACGTCAATTGTTTAGCGGCGCTCAAAGGCCCTAAATAGTGGCGTAACTCCATCGAAGGAAGGCGGTGTGTCTCGAGTGCCAGTGACAACAGTCGTGGATGGCCGTGGAGTGAGTGCTTCAGTGTGATAATTCACTTGTGCAGCTGGCGTGATGTAATGACGATGACAGCGAGCCGTGCCCACACGAACGAATTCAACGTACACCAAGGCTGCAAAATTTGAGCAAAAGCTGAGGGGAGCAAGGTGTCCATGTCAAAAGAAAGCAAAATTTCCAGTTCAAAAACATAGCATTAGGTACCCCCGGTGCGATGTTGTGGGGTGTCGGTTTCTTTTTGGGTAGTGTGGCCACACCTGCGGAGAGGAGATTCTCGACGGGAATTTGTAGGACCACGAAGATCACGAACCTGTTGGCTCAGTGGGACAAACTTATGCGTGTTTTTTCGTGTGTGTGTGTGTGTGTGTGTGTGCGTGTTTTTTTTGCTAGGCTTTTGACGCATGGTATCGTGCCTCGGACATTGAACTTCACGTGGCCCCAGGACCGATTTTTCCGAACAACGTTTTGAATTGAAACCTTGATGTTCGTGGGAACTTCGGCTCTGATCAATGCGTGTTCTCATCAGCTTGGAATGTTTTGCTAGATTTTGCCTTTGACTCAGCATAGGCACGCTTGCACTAAACAGACTAAAATTGTGTTTGGTTGAGTTCTCTGGAAAGCTCAGTGTATACAAGTATTGCGAAAAGATCAGCAAGATATACAAGTGCAGCAGCCTACCGATGTAAGACTCACAATGGAAGGTTTCTGCTAAATTGGTTTTCCGCTTGTGACCGACAGCCTTCAGTGAGCCATGGGTGCTTGTGGCCACAAGCCGGTGGAGCTGACAAAGTGCATTTCGTCTTGCAGCTGTCGACCTGCTTGCGAATTAGAAAAGCCAGCTGCGGCCTCCAACTATGAAAATTCCAAGTTTTAGACCCAGATTCACACCATGTCTCCCACGCTTTCAATGTTCAATGCGATTTGCATCTCTGACATTGCCAGTGTGGCGACGACGAAAGCGAAGAGGAGACCGCATCAGACTCGCAGGCATGGGTCGGTCTGGATGCTCCGAAACTCCTACTTGGTGGAAGCTAAAGGCGTTATGGTTGGTTGCGGGGTTGATGTCCGGACTTGGTGAAATCAGACCATGACTGCCAAAGCTGTGAGGCACTTGCAATTGTCAGGTCTGTCCTGATCAAGGATTATAAGGGCTTGCACAGTCTTTGACTTTTCCCTTTGCAGGGCAGCGACTCCGAGACTTCCAGCTTGGCGGTGGAAAGCAGCTTGGCACTATATCACTGCTTCCTTCTTCCAAATGCACACTTCCACCAAGCAAACATGTCCTTCCCACAGCAACCCAAGGAAAAGAAACCTTTTGACTTCTGCCCTGACGATGCTGCTTAGGTGGGGAGTCTGCCAGCTGTTGCGCCAGGCACGCAAAAACAAATTGTCCCTGTCAACAGCTTCTTTTATTGTTGTCAGTAGGCTATTTTGTTTCAGCTGGCCAGCACTTTTGAATCGTTTGAGTGAGCAGCACGGCTTGCTGCCAGGTACTGCAACCCGTTTGGCTGTGGCGACGGCCATCATCGGGTGCACCGAGCAGAGAAGTGCAGCCTGAAACCCGATAAGCCGCAAACAAGCCCTGACTTGTGACAGCCGAACCAGGTATGCTGCGAAAACCCGGAAATCCAACGTGTGGGCTGTTGAGGGGTTTCGTTTTGAGGTGCAGAGATTCTGCCCTGGGGTCAACCGGAGGATGTTCCGACTTGGGGCTTAGGATTTTTAAGTTCAAGTAAATCCTGTTGGAATCCGTGTCGGAGCCCCAAGCTCAAACCCGACGGTTCCTCGCAAAAGCAAGCTGCCCGAGGGCCTCAGCAGAGAACGTTTTCCCTGGACTTTGAACCCCAGTCTGCAAACCCAGAAAACTCGAAAGCAAAACCTTCTTCAACATTCAGACGCACGCTTACCTGCCAGGGGCACCGGGGTCGAGGTCCGACTCAGAAAGCCAGGGCCCTTGGCCTTCGCTGTCTTCCGGCACCAGCTTTTGAGCAGTTTTTTTATGCATTTTAGGCATGGAAAACTGCACTCACGATTCGTGGAGCCAGTCAGGGCTTTGTTCTCGTGCGGACACAAGCCCGAGACTCTCTAGACTCCTTAAACGCGGAGGTCTTTTTCGTGGAGAATTCTGGCAAGGTGGCACATCCCAGCTTGTTGCATGTTCGGGCTAATGTGTCAGCATTCACCGGCGTTTAGATGGGCTCATTACCGGTTCACAAGCAACAGTTGCAGACCTTAGAGTGCCTTTTTGCTGATGACGAAAAGAGACGCACATCCCAAAACCGGTACGAGAATCCCACGATGTGCAGGTTTCTCCTTTTCTGATCAGGATGTGCGGGACTACTTTGAGTTCGATGAGCAGCACGGTCCCTATCGTTGCATCGGCAGCTGAAGCGGAAACGACAGGTTGGAGATCCTATCCTCATTTACAGTAGGCTCGGCTGACCTCGACCGCCGTGGTCCATGGACCCTGCAACACATTAAGCTCCTGAACCTCAACACCAACCTCTAAGCCTCTAAGCCTCATACCCAAAGGACTCTAAGCGCAGAAACTTTCTCTCGGGGAAGCCATGAGAAGCCTACGGTTTTGCAGTTTTTCTTTGCCTGCTGACAACACATCGTCTCGCAATGTCTTGCCTCGCTTCCGATCGTCCCAGTTCCTCGGAGCATCCATGCATCCATGGTCGAATGATGATGACGCCTCTGTCACCAGCTCATCCGTTTCGCAGAGCTTCCATGGTCGACCGATGATCACGTCCTTGTCACCGGCTCATCCGTTGCGCAGAGCGTCCACGCCTCACGATGCTTGTGTTCATGTGGCCGGTGCATGCACGTCGCCAGTGCATCCATGCCCACGCGATGATACGTGCGCCGGCGAGACCCTGGCGACATCGGTAAATTGCACTGTTTCGTGTGGTTCGCATATCGAAAACATATGAAAGCATCATGCTGTCAGAGTTTTCGCTGGTTGTGACTTTCCCTGTGGGAACCACTCGAACGTCTCGGTTTTGTAGTTTTTTCACTCTCTGACAACACGGTGTTGTTCTTGCTTTTGATTCAATGCGCCCATGTTCTCATGGACGCCAGCATCAATGCCTGCACGTTTTTTTGCCCGTGCGTGTGAATGGCCAAAACATCTATGCCCGTGTTTACGTGCATGTTGCCCGTGCGTGTGGTTGACCAGAGCATTCATGCCCGCACGGTGGTTGGGTCATACCATTGCGTGCGAAATCAGAGCATCCATGCCCGCAGGATGATAACGTTGACCAACACGTATTTAGGCGAGAGCTGAGGCTCAGGTTCCAGAGCTTTCTGGTCTTCAGGGTCTGAGGCTCCTGCACCTTGACAACCAGTGCAAACACCTTGACCTGAACGCATCCACATGCCCAAAACCTAGGGCACAGCACATTTAATTTGGGCCTGTTGTTTTTGGAGTTTCCGGTTGCCAAACCTCTCCCAAATAACGTATCCGAAGCCACGAAAGTACGTTGTCTGCTGTTGAAAATTCGGGGTCTTTAGGGTATGAAGCCCCGGCCTCAAACGAACGCTGAAGCCCTACGTTGCGTCCCAGTGATCTTCTGGGCGAGGGCGGCTTCGCCAAAGTCTGCAGTGCTCTCGGCACCCACGGACCATTGTCACACCTTGTAAAGGCAATGGGAGGAGGGGTTTTCATGGTTCGGGTCTGGGCTTGGGAGCCGAGGGTTCTCTTACTTCTTCATTCAAGCTTACAACGGAGTCGCAGGCCCGGAAGACCTTCAGTGAGCTTCTGAACCAGGAGCTGCCAAGCCCCGGGCCCTATCAGCAACCTACCCCGAAATCTGGCAACTGCCCCATGAAGATACGAAAAAGAAACCCGTACCCTCAACCCCTTCAAGCACCTCAAGCACCTCAATGCCCCAAAGTTTTGAAAGGCATGGCTTCCCAAAGCACTCAAGGCTCTAGATGTAGTGTGCGTGACCCAGGTCGCTGTCAGGAGAAGAAGACGGGAATCGAACGGGCCGTGCTGGCGTGCTTTGATCTTTGTGAACCCTAAACATCCGAAAGCATCCACCGACGTTGGGGCTGCCCCAAGCTTCCCGAATACGCTGGACAGAAAGACTCGTTTACCGCGTGAGGCGTTGAAAATCATCGTGAAGCAGCGGGTGCCCCAAAAAGAACGAGAGAATGGGAGGCCGAGGGTTCGAGCATGCTTGGGCTGTGAGTGTAGGATCAGGGGGGAACTTGCGAGGATCAAAAAGAGGATCAAGGAGGTTCCTTAGTATTCGTTGGGCTGTTTTTGGGGTGGGACATGAGGAGTCCTCTATTCCAAGAGCGGTTGTGGGAGACCTCAGAAGAAAACTGAACCCTGGGGCTTTGGCAGCTTGTAAGACGGTGTGTGACCAAATGAGCTGACAAGGGGGCAGGGGGGTGCGGGGAGGGGTCTTGAAGATGGTTGGAGCGGATTCGTGTTTGTGTCCTACAGCCTGGAGGCTGGAGCGAGAGATGAAGACCATGTTCTCCATGGATCATCCGTGGCTGGCCCAGACTAGCCCACCTAAGCCATGTATCTGAAAACCTAAACCTTGGGTGATATGTGCTTCAGAATATTTAGCCGCACGCCGTATTTAAACTGCTGTCTACTTCAACTGGGCACCAGTTCCGAGGTCGAAGGGGTTCATGGTTTGTCTTTTTGGTGTCTGTTGGGTGTACGGGTTTGGGGTGTGCTGAGGAACATCATCAAGGTCTTCCAGTACTTTGAGGACTCCAAGCAGATCTACTTGATCATGGAGCCGAATTCTCGGTCAAGTCTCGCTACTGCTGCCGGGGTTTGCAACCCCTCAGCGGTAGTTATTGAAATCCTACCAAAGCGCCAGCCCAATGAGTCCAAGGGCGGTGGCACTTCTTGATATGATGAGATGCCACGTGATTACTGACAAAGCTTCCGATCTCTGTGATGTGCTGCAGCTCAGCAAAAGAATCTGCTCTGCGGCGAAACTCTGTCAGAAGCCGCAAAGCCCTTCGTTGTAAACCTTGAAACTGTCACCCTCTGCAGCCCAGGTGTTGCAAGGGTGGGGAACTTTTTGATGCCATCTTGGAGCAGGCGTCTGCTCGTTTGAGTTTGCGGGTTCAAGTTTCTAGGTTGTTTCTCTTTAGCTTCTGTGCGGTTTGAGTTTTAGGGTTCCAGGATTTCGGCTGCATGGGGCAGCACTGAGTTTCAAGGTTGTCTTAGGGACAACGAACGTTGCCGATGCCCAGGGAACAAAGGAGGAAGGGCGTACCGCAACCTTTGATCGGCTCTGGCTCCGATGCCTTAAACGTCTGGGTTAACACGCGGGTTGACGATAATAAGCGACCCCTTTTATAGACACCCAAATAGTATCAGATTCCCATTTAGCAAGGACCCCAATAAGCAACCCGCAATTTCGGAAACCCCCCACATGGGGCTTGCCATCCGCAGGGCAGGATGTCCGAGGCTGATGCAGCCACGGGCCGTGAGTGTTTCAAGATGTTTCGATGCTTCGGGTGTAGTGGTGCAGGATTTCGGATTCAAACAGAGAACCAAAAGTGCAAGCTTGCAGAGATGAACTTTCAGGTCTTGGAGGGTCGCAGCGGAGGGTGAGTTGCCGTGTGAATTTCCATAGCCATGTGGAATGTGGATTCAGGGGCGAGGGCATTCGAGTTGTCTTTTGCCAGAAGACGTTGGAACAAGTAAGTGAGTATACGCACATGATGATGGGCTGGCATTGCGCAAGATGACTTTGAGTTGGTAAACGGCTAGTGGCATCCGCTAAATCTTCGCTGAGGATGCTCATTCAGGGTAAGTTTGATATAGCTTATATCGTATGATCTTTGACTAGCAGTGCCAGCTAGCATTGTCACATCAGCCTCAGATGCCGTCTTGGCTAACCGAGGCCACCATCATGCAGCAAATCTTTAAAGCGATGGTGTACATGCATGAGGCGCGAGGTGCTGGGACCTGAGGGAATGATGGGTACTCGAGCACCCCTTCTGATCTGATTGGTGTCTGCTGTGCTATATCAGCACGACGAGCACGTTCTTTCGACAAGCAGAACCGGTGGATACCAAGAAGCAACGCGCTCAATCGACAGTTCGTAGCGGGATGTCCAAGCCCTCGAATCTTTTGTGCTCTTGGCCCAAAACCCTTAAACCCAAACAGGCCCTAAACCCTGCTAAACCGTTAGCGCTCAGCTGTCCTTTTACTCAGACACAATAGGAAGCCCAAACGCCAGCCTAAAGCATGATGAAAGAAAGCCGCCCTGATGCAGAATGGAGTCTGCCATCGTGATTTGAAGCCTGTCGTGGGCTCGGTGCTTTCGTCTAGTCTTGGTTTCTGTGAGGGGAGGGGCTTGTTGTGGAATGCGTACGTAGCCGAGGCTTGATCTCAGGACTCAAGTGCGCAGGGTCGGGTGTATGGAGGGTACCTTGCAGATGTTGGTGAGTTTATATTGAGTGTCTTTTGTGCTTCGAGGGTGCTTCAGGTGTCGGCGGTAGAGCCCATGCAGCAGCCCAAAGTCTTGAAGTCGTACCAAGCCCTTTGAAGAGCCTACCCGAATTTCCAGAGACTCTCATGCAAATGACAGCCCAGAGTCCGCTGGGGCGGCGTAGAGTCACGGCAGGTTTGGGCTCAGAAAAACTCCAATCCTTTCTCGAAGCCCTCAGCAGCTAAAAGCCTCAAAATGCCTGGAGATCATGAGCCCTATGAAGCACGAGGAAAACTTCCTCTTCTTGAAGAAAGCGCCAATCAGAGGAGCACCAACATGCTTTGCTTCTTCACTCTCTTCACGTGATATGGTTCATGGGACCCGAGTGTTCGGGTAATTTTCAGGAAGCGTGTGGTCGCATGTCTTGAATGGGACCAGCGTCAGTCAATGAACAGCACAGACTTGCAAGCCCCCACGCCAGACAACGTTCTCAAAATCATTGACTTTGGCATCGCGGCGCACTTCGAGGCTGATCACGCCAAGATATTCGCCTTTGCGGAAGTCCGTGCTGTCACTACGAAAGGACACCTACCAGCTTCTGCTAGGCTCAGTTCTTGCCCAATATTGAAACTGGCTCGAGGCAAAGGTTGTTTTCATAGTTGGGGCCCGTATTTGTCGTCTTGGTTCAAGCCCTCCAAATGCTAAAAACACAGAATTTATAGCCTGATGACAGGGGCACCTTTGGGCTTCTTGTAAGACAAAACACAACAGTGCCGTCCTACGTGGGAAAAAGCAATTCGCAACCGGCACGGTTGGATTTTTTCACGGGCAAATTCAAGGGCGTTCTTGGTAGTGGGGGGTTTGAGGCTTATATTCAGCTCTGGTAGTACTTCTGCAGCTGGCAGGCAGCCTTCACCAAGTGTAACAGTACTCGTTACTTCCAGACTCAGAGCGGTGTGTTTTTTTTAAAATATCTCTGCTGCTATGTCTCTGCTGGCGCGTTTTCCCAGACAAGCCGGTTGCAACTTCTTGTTTTCCACGTAGTGAGGCCTGCAACCAAATATTCATATTCTTTTGTGTTGGTCTGACGCCAATAACGTATCATTAGCAGCTTGTGCACTGGGATCCTTCAAGGAAGCCGCGGTCCCCAGGGGCTCTACCAAAGTCCTTTGACCGGATAGCGCCCCGGTCTTCTTGCCCGTTTGTTTTCGCCCTTCGCTCGAATCAAATTGCGGTGCATGGGCGTGCTTCTTGCCCTGTGTGCGCTGCTGCCCTCTTGCGTCTTCCACAGTCTGTTTCTGGTAGCATGTTCTAGGTGTTGCCCTGTCCTGGCTGGAGCGCGCCTTTGTGTGACAACAATAACAGTAACAATAACAATAAGAATAACAATGGCAATAGCACAAACAACAACAATATATCAACAACAGTAAAACAGTTACAAAAACAAGAGCAACGCCACGGAGCAGGCCGGCTCCCAAACGAACCTTACACTTAGTTAGCAATGGCAGTGCCTCCCATGCAGGGTACAAAGCTTGGGAACGCAAGAGATTGCAGTTGTTATAGTCGCTTAGGGCCTGTAGATGTCCGCAATACATGAGCGTAGGATGACCATGAACCCGTTATGTATTGCCGCATGTTCTGCAAGCAGGGTCTCTTGTTAAATCTTGAAATGCAGAAGCCAAAAAAGCAACTACGAGTGGGTGGTCGCTTTTCCCAAAAACGTTTCACACTTGACAATGCTGGTTTATAATGAATCGAACCAGTTTACTATCTTGTTGAAGCAGACGACTCACAACCTACGCCAGTTTGTTCTCCCTTCCTGGGCGCAGACCTTCAACAGCAGGTACCAACCCAAGACCTTCTACCTTCCCACGTAACAAGTGAACAACCTGTCCACAGTCCCATGCTAGGCCAGTCGACATTCAGTGGCTTCATTTTCCTCGAAAGTTGGCACGTGCCGCCTGCATATTGTTCAGCTGTTTTGGGTGAACGTTGAGGGGCTCTGGTTGCGCGTCTTGGCCGTATGCGCGAGGATCGTGAATAGTGCGTTTCTGGAGTACAATTGCAAAAGGCTTGAGGTGAGGGAGTGTTCTTGAGCCCGCTGATTCCGATGCCAGCAAAGCTTCGATGGTGCAATCTCCCTTTATCCCTTCCCCACTGCTTGGGGAACCCATGGGGAAGGCCATACTATGTGGCGCCAGAGGTGCTGCCGGGATTCGCCAGGCTCAGCCCACCCTGAGTTTTCTACTGGGTTTAGACGGGGGTTTAGGGTGTGTGTGTGTGTGTGTGTGTGTGTGTGTGTGTGTGTGTGTGTGTGTGTGTGTGTGTGTGTGTGTGTGTGTGTGTGTGTGTGTGTGTGTTTGTGTGTGTGTGTGTGTGTGTGTGTGCGTGTTTTTTGTTGTAAGGCTCGCGGCTTCGATACGGGCTTTTGGGTTCATGGATGTTCTCTCCTAGGCCTAAAGCGTCAAGAATCTCGAAACGGACCCACGCATTGCACCCCCTCTGAACCCTAAATCCCTGAGCCCTTAAGTCTGTAAGGTTCTGAACCTCTGACAGGCTCACGGCAGGTTGACAGGTGGTGATGCAAAAATTGCTATAACGTATGCTTCTGTGTTTTGTTGGACCCCCAGCGATAAACCTCAGAATTCTGGAGAGTTCAGGGTTGCCTCGCGTGAAGCTCCTACCAGGTACAGTGAGAAGGTCGACTGCTGGAGTGCTGGGGTCGTGATGCGGAGGGCTGAGTGGAGGCCTTGAGACGCACGTGAAGATACGTGAAGGCGTCATGGTCCCGGATGTGCCCCCATGTGCCCCCCTTCCCCTCTTCTTTGTGAGATAGCGAGGCAAACTGGGCGTACCGTGCTGGTGTGTGTCAACCTGGAGGATGTAAGTTTTGGGTTGTCCAACGCTTCGACAGCAAGAGAAGGAGAACGCGCTCTGCCGAAGAGTCTGCCGAGGTACATCTTGCTGTCTGGCATCTTCCCGTTTAAGGGCGAGGGGACGAAGGCCACCTTGAACAAGGCCCGCTCCTCTGGGATCCGACGTCTGCGATCTCGGGCTCTGGGATTCAGGTGAGCTTTAGGGAGTTGGGGGTTCATGGTGTTGCGCTTCTTGCCTTCTTTGCTTCCTTCTCGTGTTGAGGGTTCAAGGTTGCTCGAGTCGAGGTTATAGGGCAGTATGCACCACGAGGTCAAGCTGGCAAAGATCACGTTTCCGCCAGAAGCCTTCCAAGGCGTGTCCAAGCCAGCCAAGGACCATTGTTTTGCAGATGGTTTTGAGTTACGTACTGAAAGAATGGAGCCCCTGAACGTTCCACCCGAAACCTCTAAACTCTAAACCCTTCAGAGGACTAGTTAAGGGTTTTGACATTCGGGATTTGGGCGTTCAGAAGTTTGGGGTCTCTGTCTGTCTCTGTGTGTGTGTGTGGGGCAGCCTGTTTGGACAAGTTTGCTTTATCAGCAGGGGTTCGCTGCAGACATCAGCTGGATGAGGGATCGGACGCCATCCCTTGTCCATGGAGAAACAGTTTTCGAAGCATTGAAGTTCTTGTTGAGTTGTGCTTGTGTCGATCTGAGCATGCCAGATTGTGAGAGAGTGAGCACATCCAATTAATCCTTTCGGGGGGGAGGGGTCAGGAAAAAGTGTGTAACAGTGTGTGAGTGTGTGTGTGTGTGTGTGTGTGCGTGTGTTTGAGGGTTTAGGTTGCAGGCAACTTCGAGGGTCAAGGAGTGCTACTCCTTTCAAGCTCCTCTGAAGCATCTTGAAGAGGAGCTGATTAAGAAGCTTCTGCAGAAGAGCCCGGAGCAGCGGCTCTCAGCGAAGGAGGCGATGAGGGTTTTACTTCGGGTTGTGGATATGGTCCCAGACCTTCAAAAATGGACCCTGAAGCCTTGATAAGGTGGTCTCTAAGCACTAAAATTTCCGAACGCCCCAAGTTCCAAGCTGAAGCATCCGAAGCCTGACTCAGTGGTTTAAGGATGTCTGAGGTTTGCAGCGGGGGTTCTGCGGAGTGTATGTTGTGCATTGTGTTCCTTGTTTGCAGCTCGGATGTGGACGGGCCGACTGTGCGCTGCGCATGTCCTGATGGGAGGTCTATTGCTAGTATACAATAGCGTTGTGGATTCCCGAATGCGTTTCCCATTTTCAGAGCTGGGGTTCCAGAGGTTGGGGAGTTTACATCGTGCGTTTTTTTGTGTTCGCGAGGCAATCGAAAGCATCCGATTATCGAGCTGTAGTTCCGGAAACCCGGGGTCTTTGCATGCCTAAAAGTGCCGACGGTTGAGGCCTCTCAGGCGTTTTGGAGGTGCCTCATGCTATCTCATCCTCGTAACTGTCACAGATTCACGAGGATGAGGTTCGTGGGTAGTGCCATCCTCGTGACTGTCGTCACTTTTTAAGAGCGCTTTCTTGTTCACGGCTCCTGATTCCAGGGGTTTTGCTAATCGGGGCTGAGCGTGAATACCTACAAAGTTTTGCTTATCGGGGGGTGAGTGGTGAACGCGTTCAAAGTGTTCCTGATTCCGAATGGTGAATAGCTACAACGTGTTCGTGGTAAATATTTCGAAAATGTTCCGAGAGATGATGGAGAGATGAGAGACAGAGAGAGAGAGAGAGAGAGAGAGAGAGAGAGAGAGAGAGAGAAAGAGATGAAAACAGCATCACCTGGATGGACCGCGTTGCTGGGCGCGCCTAGCGCGCGGGGAGCGGGGAACCCTTCCTCATGCCCCGTAGAAGAAGAAGAAAGAGATGAAAAGGAGATGAGAGGGAGAGATGACAGAGAGATGAAAGAGATGTGAAAGGGAGATGAAAGAGAGATGAAAGAGAGGTGAGAGAGAGAGAGAGAGAGAGAGATGAAAGAGAGATGAAAGAGAGATGAAAGAGAGATGAAAGAGAGATGAGGCAGATTAGAGACAGGAGAGCTCACAACAACGTCGGGGCGCGCTGAGTGCGCAGGGGGTCACCTCTGTGCCCCAAGAAAGAAAGAACGAAAGAAAGAAAGAAAAGAAAGAAAGAAAAGAAAGAAAAGAAATTGTGTGTGTGTGTGTGTTGTCTGATCACTAAACTGACCCGACCGGACACCTGCTTGGCCGTCGCGGCCCCCCTTCGGGGGGCGCTCAAGCGTGCAGAAGCATAAGAAGAAGAAGAAGAAAAAGAAGAAGAAGAAGAAGAAGAAGAAGAAGAAGAAGAAGAAGAAGAAGAAGAAGAAGAAGAAGAAGAAGAAGAAGAAGAAGAAGAAGAAGAAGAAGAAGAAGAAGAAGAAGAAGAAGAAGAAGAAGAAGAAGAAGAAGAAGAAGAAGAAGAAGAAGAAGAAGAAGAAGAAGAATAAGAAGAAGAAGAATAAGAAGCAGAAGAAGAAGAAGCACAGCAAGAGGAGACAAAAGCAACACACGTGTTCGGGCGGCCCCTTCGAATGAGGAGAATTGGGTGCGCAGAAACAAAGAAAGAACGAAAGAGCGAGAGAGAGAGAGAGAGACGGACCCTTGGACTTCGCACGCCCCTTGGGGCAGCCTTCCCTCCGGGGGGGGGCTACGCGTGCAGCAGGGGGAGAGAGAGAGAGAGAGAGAGACGTAGCCATTTTGGCTCAAGAAACGAGCGGCTCGAGCCCCAGCCCATCGTCCAGGGGACAACCTGTGAAGAGAGGGTGTAACAGAGTGAGAAGAGGGGCTGCCTGAGAGAGAAAAGCCCCCCCCGCGCCGCCATACGAGCACGAGGGTGGCCTTGCTGTACTACACGCCTTCCTCGCGGGGGTTGTGGACTTTGAGAGGGGAAAGATCGCTGCACGAGGTGAACCGCTGCTGGCCGTCGAGCTGTTCTACCACCGCAGAGGCGAGCGGGGGACATTAGGGACCGCTTTGGGAGGGAGATCGGCGGCCCTACGCACTGAGGGTGTCTACCCGGGGGTCCGGGGACTTCCTGAACTTCGCCAGGGACATTGTGAACCCAGGGGTCGTGACTTGGGCATCGCCACCGTGAGTGTGATCCATGTCTTCGTCTGGGGGGCTGCCAGGGGACCACTCTTCCCCCTCCAAGCGCAAAGCAGTGGAGGAAGTGGTGGATGTCGACGGGGGGGACAGACTCTCCTTGGAAAACTTCCTCCGGGCCGAGCTGAAGGGGCACCAAGCGGCCATGAAGGGGGATATACACGACGCCATGGGCGGGGTCAAGAAGGAGATGGCGGAACGCATTGAAGTGGTGGAATCGGAGGTTACCAAGCAACTCCAGACCACCCTCCTTTTGCTCAAGCAACTCACGGATAAACACGACATCCAGCAGGAGGCGGTATCCAACCTGACGGCGGGGCAGAAGGCGCTGGAGGAGAAGTTCGAAATGAGTCAGCGAAGCCTGGAGGAGAGAATTGAGAAGCTTGAGGCCGGCGGTGGGGGTAGAGGACCGTCAGCCCATAGCACCGCCACAACAGAGGGGGACGGAATTGGGGGGCGAAGAGCTCCAGCGCTGGTGGTTGGGGGCTGGAACGACAACACTCCAGCCAATGAAGTCATCGAAAAGGCGACGCAGGTGCTGAGGCAGCTGCAGGTTGACATTGACTACCAGGACATGTTCGTCCCCGGCATTCGCAGGGGCTTCGCACTCATACCACTTCACGGGCCGCGCCGGGGAAAGTGGGGAGGGGCACCGTCAACGAGTCCAGGCGGCGATCGCGCAGGTCAGGAATGCCAAGCTACAGACGGGGCACGTCCGCCAAGACACGGGGCAACCTCGCTACATGTACCTCACTATCTCCCAGCCTCCGGAGCGCCGGATGAGAGCCAAGCTGGCCGCCAAGGTCAAACGCTGCGTTCTGGAGTTGGGGGGCCGACACGAGCACTTGGAGGTGGAGTTCGCCACGGGGACGGTGTGGTACCGAGGCACCCGCGTCTCCTCGGCGGTCAGCCCAGCAGCAGAAGGGGCGGACAAAGTGGGGGCCGGGTGGTTCGACTTCAAGGAGCTGGCCAAGGAACTCCGCATCGCCGCCGACAATGTGAACCAGCAATGGGCGGGGCTCCGTGGAGCTCTCCAGTGACGCCAAACACAGCGACGTGGCAAGTTTCACCCCCGAGACGGGGGGAAAACCGTCTCTTCAGCACTGCATGCACTCACCTGGAACGTTGGAGGGGCCGGGGCGACAAAGATCCTCGCCGTCCTCCAAACTTTTGTTCGGGGGGGTGGACCACATTCTATCCTTGCCAACATTGACGTGGTGACCCTCCAAGAGGTGATCTGCGAAGCCGGCACCCACGCAGAGAGTTCAAAAGACTGGACCATTGTGATGGGCAAGACAGCGGCAGAGTGGAGAGGTGAGGGGATTGCATATCGACATGCGCAGCACAGCCACGCCCATGTGGAATGCACGGAAGGCATGATCGCGCTAGTTCTGCGAGGGGGCGAGACGGGCGACTTGAACACTGAAGGGGGCGAAGCGAGGCGACCTATCCAAACTGGACATCAAATGGTGGCCATCGGCGTCGTTTCAGCCCATCTCCCCCATCACGCGACGGCCGCCAAAACTGAACAACTGCTCGGGAGGTGGGGGGAAAGCGCTGCTATGATGCAACCCAAAGCTGTCTTTGGGGGGGACCTGAACGAGAGCTTCCTGGACTTCGAACAAGGGGTGGCAGCTGAAACCGGGAGAGGGGACATGGTCCTGCAATGGATGGACGAGCAACAACTACGTCTTCCTGACCAAGAGCTGGAGAAGCCCACGTACCACCCCTACAATACCGCCATGAGGTCCAGACGCCTGGACTATGTTGCCGTCAAGAAGCTGAGAACAGATGAAGGGGCCGTCCTAGAAGGGACCAGGGACATCATCCAGTCAGACCATGATATCGTCGTGATCCCGGTGCACTGCTCGCTCCCGGCGAAGGCCACGATAGAAGTTAAGTGGGGGGCCCGCATCCTCAAGAGCGATGACGAAGTCCGAGCTGGTCTCCTTCAAACTTGGAAAGGGGATCCCCACACGGTCATCGCGGAAGCTGCCAAAGCCATCACGGTCCCAGCAGGACAAGGAGGCGAACCCTGGCAGGAGAGCGAGGACCTGAAGCACCTACGAGCACAAGCCAAGATAGCAACGCCGGAGGAAAGGCGGGGCAAGTGGAAGATGGTGTGGAAGGTCAGGAAGCAAGAACGACGAGCCTGGATGCAACGCAAAGTGCTCGCCGCGGCGCGCATGAATTGGGGCGAGCTCCGAGCCCTGGGAAAGCAGACTCAAAGTAAGCGTTGGGAACACCAACTCACGGGGCAAGATGGGTGGCAGCAACAACTGAAGAAGCACTTCGAGGGGACCTTCGCGACCCTCCCAAGGGAACAAGTGAGGCAAGCCTTCGACCAGATTCGGCACAAGCTTCGGGGACTATGCAAACAAACTGCTTGGGTCCCCTTCCAGGAAGGCGACCTCGTAGCCGCAACCACAACTTGGGGGCGGAGAAAGGCAACCGGCGTCGACGAGATCTCCTGGGAAGCATTGGGGGCGCTCCAGCAAGACGATGTGTGGAGAGAAAGGCTCCTCTACCTATTCAATGACGTCCTGTACACAGGCAAGCTGTATGGGGGCATGGGGGATGGGGTGACTATCCTACTCCCCAAGGTGGCCCTCCCGCTGGAATGGGGGCAAACCCGACCGATCACCCTCTCCAGCACAACCCTCAAGTGGTTCGCGCAGCTGCTCCTGGGACGATGCAGTCACCACCTGCAACCGCTAACCGAAGCTCAGTGGGCGTGGAAAGGAAAGCAAGCGGAAGAGCTCATCATGGTCCTGCGGAAAGTGGTCAGAGTAGGGGTCGAGTGGAACCTCCCCACATGGATAGCCAAGCTGGATGTGAAGAAAGCCTTCGATAGCGTCTTCCAGCAGAACATGGGGGCCATGGTAGCATACTGGGTTGGGGAAAGAGGTGGGCAACCGTGGGAAGCTCACGCCTGGATGGCCCTGCTAGAAGCGAGCGCAGTTCATGTAACCGCCGGTGGCCAGATCATCTTGGTGGAGCAAACGACTGGAGTCCGCCAAGGGGGGCCAGACTCGCCAGTGCTGTTCTCGGCACTGATGGGGAAGGCGCTACGGAAGGCCCATCTCCCATCTGATGGGGGAATCACAGGCCCGCCCTGCCCGCACCATGAAGGAGCATTCATGGATGACACATATGTATGGGACCATGACCCCGTGAAGTTCCAACAGCGCCTTCAACGAGTAGAGCAAGCACTGGGGGACGATGGCCTTCAAGTCCACCCACGCAAGACGGTCATCCTCTCAAATGCAGAACACATGGGGCGATTCAGAATAGGAGGAGAATGGGTCACTCCGCAGCCAGCAAGTGGAAGCTTCCAAATCCTGGGGAGTCCCATCTCCTTCAAGGGGCAAATCGCACTGCTGGTGGCCGAAATGCAGACCAGAGCCCGCAAAGCGTTCCATGCACATGCCCGAGAACTCACGGCGGAAGCCCCATTAGGGCCAAGGCTGCAACTATTCCTCATCTACGTGAGACCGGCAGCGCTGTGGGGCTGCTCAGCTTGGCCGCCGCATGAAACTCTATTGAAGGGGGCGAATGCGTGCCAGCTCTTCTATGCCCGCAAAATTATCGGCCTGGGCAGGAGAGTCGGGGAGTCCTGGGTGGATTGGAACCAGAGAACATTGCGAGGGGCCCGAGCTAAGCTCCACCAGCTCAACGCCCAAAGATGGTCAACACATGCGCTTCAGCGCATCTGGGGGCTATGGGGGCACGTAGCCCGACAGGACAGCCGCACAAAGACTATGCTGCTCTGGAGGGGGCAGAAGTGGTGGAAAGCCGAGCAGGCCAAACCGCGGGGGCTCAGACACCCTGCGCGCTTCAACCCCCACGCCGAAGTCGAAAGCGCAATTGCGGCAATAGGGGGGGACGACTGGCCAGAAAAGGCCCAAGACAGGGAGTGGCGGCAGATAGCACAAAGCGACTTTGTCGCCAAGCACGACCCAGGGTGGAGCAGTGGGAAACAGCCCTCCCTGGCTAACTTAGCGCCAAACAAAGCCGCAGCACCTGCCGCAGCGGCCGCCAAGCGCCAAGCCCGAGGCAAACCCCGCATTGCGATTGAAGCGGGGCCATGCCTGCGCTGACAGACGTGGGGGGAGCGCAGGGCCAAGCGCAATGGGGGCCGCGCGAACACACCCCACCCCCACCCGCCGTGCAAACCCGCACACACCAGTCAACACCAAAGAGGGGGGGCGCGGGGGATGCACGCACTCTACACGCGCACACCTGAGAAAGCATGCCCCTTCTCGCCCCGTCTCCCCCCCCCCCCAGAAGAAGACACAAGAGAGACAACACGCAGACAGCAGCAGCAACAGCAGAGCCACACATGCAGTTTTGTTGTGCTGTGCTGTGTTGTGTGTGCTGCCAGTCATGTCCTAGTGTGGCACCCGGCATAAGAGAACGCCGCAGCTGTCTTACGGTGCAGCCAAGCACGAGCCCCAGCTAGCAAGCAAGCTACGGCACGAGGGCAACATGACACGTGCCGTCCTGTCAGCCACTGTGGCAGGGCTCCTGATAGGCCTATGGTGGGGGCAAGGCATGCCGCCAACAGCAGCCGCTATGCCGCAGGGGCAGGACCGCCCTTCGCGATGGAACAGGCGAGGGGGGGCAGCCACGGATGGAACCGAGGCGACGGAGGGGGACAGTGAGGTGGCAGAGACAGGAGAGGGGGGGCCAGCAGGGACCAGCGAAGCAGGAGATCTGGAACCAAAACACTCCGGAGGGGGGCCCAGACCCAACCCCCCCCCATCACCATGTGGGGGCCGAAAGTGACCACGCACCCGACGACCGTGGACACCTCCCCGTGGGACCACTACCTGCCGGTGGACACCCACCCCAACCAGGCCAGCAAACCCACGCTGCCGCCAGCGACACCAACTGGGGGATGGGGGCACGCAACACAACCATATGACCCGGACACAGAATTCTGGCACCAAGAAATCCCTATAATCCCGCCGACACCGGGGGGCCGTGCCTACCCGGAGCCTCGCCCCTGCACACCTGGGCACCCACCGAGCCAAGCGGGCCCCAACAAGGGCTACCCAAGCCAGCCGAACCGAGACACGCAGGGCACCTCCCGTGCACCAGCGTGCCCACCATTGGGATCCAAGACAGCCGCCTCACCGTATCCACACCCATCACCCAAACCCAACCCCACTGGCTGCACATCGTCGGGGACATCCTCAGACAATACAGCCGCGATGCCCTGCAAGGGGGCGCATGCCAACAGGCCCCGCCCCAGCTGCCAACAACCACGTGCAACCCCGCAGGCCAGCAAGCGCCCACTAAGGCACCGCCACACCCGCCCACTGCAGGGGACCTGATACCACCCGCTGTCAAGGCACCACCGGGGCAGAAACACCTGGCCCCCCACCAACACCACCCACAGCAACCCAACCACCAAGACCAAGCGCAACCATATGGGGGGCAACAACCCTCGCCCCGAGCACCGCAGCAGCAACAACCACCACCACCACCCCGCCAGGAGCAACCCAATACCGCACAGCGAGCCCTCGGACAGCCGCAACAGCCCGCGGCACACCTGGCGCCGCCGCAGCAACCACAGGGGCCACAACCCATTCAACAACCGGTGCCAAAGCAACCACCGCCGCGGCCAGCGCAACAGCAAAGCCAACAGGGCCCACCCGCGACCACCGGGGAGGGGGGAGAAGGCCCACCGCCACCGCAGCCGCAGCAGCCTGGGGGGCCACCACAGCAGGGACAGCCACCACAACAACCACCGTCGCAACCGCCAGTGCACCCACACCCACAGCCCCAACCACAACAGCCACGACCGCCGCAGCCGCAGCGCCAGCAGGCCGAAAACCCACGACCGTCACACCCTGAGACACCGACACAGCAAGAGCAGCAGCCGGTGACAACGAACGCCCAGAGCACGCCGCCGCAACCACAACACCAGCAACAACCATCACGAGGGCAAGCCGCACCAGGGCACCCGCCACCGCAAAAGCAGCGACAACCCCAGGCAGCACAAACAAGGCCAACAGCGGGAGCACAACCCGCGGCCAGCACCGCAGCGGGGGCGACAGCCAAGCCCAAACCGCCACGGCCACCACAAGACGCTGCGGACGACGACAAACCAGAGACGCAGCAGCAGCAAGAACAAGCCCAACCGACAGGGGGGGCGCAGCCGCAGGGGGGGTTGGCGCTAAGCAGCACCGCAACAGGGGCGACAACCCAGCCCAAGTCGCCACAGCCACCGCAGAGGGGCGCGGACAGCCGCCAGCCAACAACACAGCAGCAGCAGCAGCCGCAAGAACAAGCCCAACCAGCAGGAGAGACACAGCCGCAGCAGGGGCCAGCGCAGGACGGGCCGTCACACTGGTACATGAGGGAAGGGGAAACCTTCGCTCAGGCCCTGGCCAGGCGGAGCAGGAACAGACACGAGGGGCGGGGGGAACAACGCACCCGCAACCGTGAACGCAAAGCCCGTGCAGCATGGGAGCGCAAGCAAGCCAAGCACGCCAGCGGAAGCGCGGGGACAAAGCAGGACACCCCAGACTGGGCGGAGATGCTGAACCGCCACAAACAGCCCAGACAAAACCATGGGGGGGGCGAACGGGGGCAGCCGACCCAAACACATCCGACACTGGCACCATCACCACCCGAAAGGGCCCCCAGCGAGTCCTCCGAAACCCACTGGAGCAGCAGCGGCGACGACACCACGGAAACAAACACCACCGACCCGACAGCAGCAGCGGCGGAGGCAGATGAGCAAACAGGAGGCCAGGAGGAGGTGTGGGAGTGGTCGCAAGACGGGCCCCCACTGCTACCCATCCGGAAAGGGGCCCAAATTATATTCTGGGCAGGCAGGGCGGGGGAGTATCTCTGGTCCTTTGAGGTTGCGGATCAAACCCGACAGGTGCCGGGGGGCAAAGGGTGCGACAGCTAGGCCGCAACACCCCCCAGGGGCAAGACCAACCCCCAGGGGCCAACTCCGTAAGCTCAAAAAGCACGACACATGGGTGATGGCAGTCACCCAAGAGTGGAGGGGGTCAGGTTGAGGCAGGGGCAGTTAGCCAGGGTGGACCCCGACACATACTGAACAGCAGAAGTCACACCACTCCAGAGGCCCAGCCAAGCCAGCAACTACCAGGTCGGCGGGGCAAGCGGGTCGGGGCACCAGGACCAGCCCGCAGACGCCCAGCACACGACAGCCACCCACCACAACCAGCCACAGCAGACCCCAGGGCCACCACCACCACCACCACTGCCGCAGCACCAACAAGGAAACCCACCGCAGCAGCAGCAGATGGAGGACGCTGGAGAAGGAGAGGAAACGAATCTGGTACAAAAAGCACGAGGCAGGGGAGTGGGGGCAGGCGGCGGGAGAGGAAGAGGGCGTAAAGGAAGAGAGCAGCCGAAAGGGGGGGGGGCAAACGCAAAACTGACAACGCGCCGGGCCAGGCCACAAACAAGAAGCACAAAGCACAGGAGGAGCAGAGTGCGCAAAGGGGGGCCACCACAGCCAGCACCTACATACACGCAGCCCTGGACGCCCTGCAAGCACGTGAGCCGGCTGCGTGCGAAGCGGCGGCAAGCAGCACCGCCCCCCACGCCACGATGGAAGGGGAGGAGCACCTCCGAGCAGCGTTGCGGTGCCTGCACAAGGTGACAGGCAACGACACACAAGGAGGAAGCCAAGGAAGAGAGGAGGAGGAAGGAGTAGAGGGGGAGCAGCACCTGCCAGCAGGCACCGGGGGCAGCAGCGGCAGCAATCGAGCGAGCAACCTAGCCAGGAGACAACCGCCGCAGCCGATCACCAACAGATATGGGGAACCGGAAGCACGCCACACCAACCCGCCAACACCCAACACAACGCGGGAGGAAGGCACCACCAACTTCGAGGAGGCAGTGCGGCTCGCGCACCAGGTAGGACAGGGGTGGGGGCGGCTCAACTTGGAAGAAAGGATGCAGGACATAGGGGCAATCCTGGGGTTGTTGAGGCAGGGGAGGAGGTGGTTGCAGGGGGTGAGGAGAACGAGCAGCTGGGAGCTACAATCCATAGCAGAGGCCAGGAGTGGGCAAGCCGAAGAGGAGCTCCTCATCGCGGCCAGCTACCCCGGACACCCACAAGCCACACACCACCTGCAACAAGGTTAACGAGGGGCACTGCTTTGCATGGCAGGAAGGGGGGGGGGGGGGACGACCGTGAACGAGGAACCTTCGCCTACACGAGCAAACAAGAGGTGCCCTGAATACCGGGGCGGGCGCGAACGCCCGGGGGCTTGCCCCCTCGCCCCCAAGAAAGAAAGAAAGAGAGAGAGAGAGAGAGAGAGAGAGCGAATGAGGGAGGGAGGGATGAAACAGGGATGAGAGAGATGAGATGTAATTAAGCCTGACTGACCAATTGACTGACCGCGTTGTCATAAAACGGAAGACAAATCGACTGACTGACCGGACGCCTTGCCACAAGTTCAAGATGGAGGATGGCTTGAGTGAGTGAGTGGCAACCTTTTTGCAGTGATCAGAAAAGCGCGAAAACAAATAGCGAACCGCGCAAAAGGATCCAATCTTTGCAGGCATTCGCGTGCTAGACCTGTACATTTAACAGCACGCCGCTAGAAACTAGGCGATGACTGCATATGAATTTCTTATCTGATCCGGCCAGGCATTGAAAGACCCGTGGGTCACCAGCTCCGCGTACCGGCCCCAGATCGAAGCAACGAAGGATTGGATTGTCACTGCCTGTTTTTTTTTTTTTTTGGGGGGGGGGGGGTGAATACTTAAACTCACTAGCCGATGTAGGCTACGATAGCATACCACCCCTGTGTTACGTGTGCAGAGTTCAGCATAGTTCGTGGGTGATACGGTGGCGGACTACAGCAAGTCAACAATGGATTTCTCGGTGCCAGGAGCCTTCCCACCAGCGCGCTTTCGGGTGTCGCGGGCCCAGAAGTAGCTGGGAGCAAGCCCTCATTAAATCCCCCCACAAAGCTTCAAGCCTCACTCTTTTTATGCACCGAAACCCTTCAAACCAAGCCGCTTTGCTTGTGCCTCGAGGCTGTTATGGACAACCTGCGGAAGTACAGCTGGCGACCCAAAACAACAGCAAGAGTAGGAGTTTATGCTGGGATGTAGGGCTTCGGGCTTTGGCCTGCAGCAGCTGTGACCCGAGTCGAAACCAAGGCCGAACCTCACATCCCGAGAATAGAACCCCACTCAACGCCACTTTTGACACCACCCAAAACTCCGATTGTTCTTGCGTTCGCGAGGTGCTGAGCATCGCTTCAAAAAAGCGGCTTTGCACGTACTTGCCCGACACCAGGACCGAGGCGTCGAGGCTTTCGGAGGCTTCTTTAGGCGCTTTCTGGGCTTTTTTGACTCAAAAGGATTCTCAGGGTTGGGTTTCAGAACATCTCCTTGTTTTTGCTTGGGGGCCAGGACGAGGGAGCCCTTAGTGCGCAGGGCGCTGAGTTCACAAGGGTTCACTTCAGAGTTTCGGGCTGTGAGGACGTAGAAGCTTATGTCGGAACCCCGTGAAGATGCGCCTGCACGGAACAATGCAAAGTCTGCCGACATAGTGCAAGATCTTCCCTGCACGGAGTTTGCCGGCCCTCTGAGGCTTAAGCTTTGAACGTTTGGGGGCCAAGCTCCCAACCTCTCCCCTACAAACAAGTTTGCGGGAGGTTTGGGGGGGGAGCCGACGATTGCGTTTCTCTGCAGCCGTTGCTGAGCAAGACAACCGCCTAACACGAGCCCTTCGAACCCGAAGCCCTGAGTCCTACTAAGCCACAAAGCCCTAGACCAGGAACCCGTCGCACCCAAAGCCTACACCCAGAACCCCGCAACCTCCGCGTATGCCAGCACTGCATCCCGCAAGCTGGTTGACTTGTCGTGCCCAGGCTGCGGGAAACCTTCACGCAGCTGGACCAGGCAAGTGTCCTGAAACCCTCCAGTTGCCTTTGTGGACTCGACACTCTAAATTAAATCTCTCACTCCAATACCAGGATGGTGACGGAATCATCACCTTCAACGAGCTCAAACAGGGACTGCCAGCCTCCTGGTATAGGGGATGCCAACGATGCCAAGTTGTTATTCTGTTTGCAGGAACTGTCGAGGCTTTCAGGGTGTTTGGGTCAAGTGTTTCACGAGTTTGAAGGCCCTTGCGGGCTCCAGCGATGTTGGATGTTAAGCTGCTGTCATACAGCTTGTGCGATTCTTCAAGGAAGACCGCCGGATTCGGTGACCAGTTCTCCAACAAGGACACCGTACGGTTAGGGCTGAGGGCTTAGGGTCCGGGGTTGAGAGTCTCATAGGACTGCTGGAGGAGGAAACCCATTTCGTCAGAGCTGCGGCATCGCCTTGCATCTGAACGGGGAGTAATCTGGCCACCAAATTTGGGGCCACAAGCCCGGAGTCCGACCCCAAAACCCGAAACCCTAAACCTTAAACCTTAAACCCTAAACCTTAAACTCTCCTGAAACCTGTGCAAAACCTCAAAGTCCTTGAAGATCCCTGCAGGACCTTCAGGACTTGGCCAAGGCCGTGGACGCGGATGGCTCGGGTGAGATTGCCACCCTGGCTTGGAAATTTTCCGGGGATTTCGCGATGTTTTTGCTGTTTCCCCTCTACACAGCGGCCGGGTCGTCGCCAGGACTACACTGAGTTTATCGCTGCAGCTATGGAGAGACAGGCAGTTGCAGCTGCCTCAGCTACAGCTTAGGGTTCTTAAGGTTGCGTGTGTCAGCATGTTTAGTTTAACCGCTAGGCATCGACCCAACAACTCAAAGTCGAATCCTGCATGGGAGGTCCTCCTTGTGTGCATCCCCTATCTTGAGCGAGAAGGGAACAGATTCAGACCCATCACAAAACAGTTCCTTTGAGGGAGGCTTGTCCGGCTTGCGGGTTTGCTGGAACCCCAAAATCTGAACCCGAAACCCTTAGCACTCCTCCAAAGAAGGTCCAGGAAAGCACCCTCTGGGCGGCCTTCCGTGTCTTCGACAAGAACGGCTGCTTGGCACATCCAGGCTTAGGGTTCCGGGCGCTGGCAGGAAAGGCTTTGAAAGGCTCTCGGAACTTTAGCCCCCTAAAGCTCTAGCACCCTAAGCCTTAATCTGGCAGTGCCCGAACACCCTACATGCCTTGAGCTCTCGGCAAATTCCTACCCAAACCTTTCAAACCCTTACGAACCTAAACCGCCCTCTTCGTGCTCTAAGATGACGGCCGGATCTCCATGAAGGAGCTGCAGGAGGTTCTGGGAACCAAAGAGGCGAGGAGGGACCGCTGACGATGTCAAACTCGCAAGAACACCATAACACTTGTTTGCATCATGTGATTTCTCCACGTTGGTCACTATTGCGGGGGTGTGGTTTCAGGTGCTTCTTGGGGTAGTTGAACCATGGGCCTGAGAGCGCAAAACGGCCAGGCCAACAAGGCCGTGTCCAAGGCGAGCTTTGAGGGGTCTTGCTCGGCTGTTCGGGTATGTTCGGGTGTCGAGGTTCGAGGGGTCCGGTCAGGGTTTGGGCTTTCGACGTCTGATTCGGAAGCCGCCACAACCTCCACGATTCCCCAGCTTTCAGGCTCCACTCGTAACACTGAGTTGGCCCACGCATGGAAATGTCACCGCTTTGGGGCTTGTGAGAATGAGGTTTCTTGTAGATCCGTGGCGTTCTTAAGGGGGTTCGGGGTTCAACCCAACGCAGGACAATGTCAAGAAGATCTTGTCGGAGGTGGATAAAAACGGAGACGGCCTGGAGCCTCAGAACCAGGAGCTCCAATTCATCGAAATCTGGTTGGACCGAAATTCTTGCACACCAAGTTCCAGTTGTGGTGGTTGCGGTCAAGGGGTTGAGGATTCAGGGTTTGGAGCCTACAAACGTGTATTCCTCCGAAAACAGTGACCAAGGCCTCAAGCACGCAATTGAGGGGTAACCCTCGTCCCACTCCTGCGCCCGGGCCCATCAACTCTAGACATAACGCTGCCCGCTGAGGTTTCATCGATTTCAACGAGCTGCAACCTGAGCTGCACTTGCCAATGATACTCCTCTCTGTGATGTGGGCTTCATGGGGCTCTCATGGTTCATTCTTGGCAGGTATGACGTATAGGGTCTAGGGCTCAGTGAATCCGAGGTCCGGACGTAGGGCCCCATCTTCACGACCTTCACACCCCTCCACCTTGCACCGTCATTGGCACGCATTGCACCCTACTTGGAAGTTCACGGGTAGTCGACTCAACAACCGCTGCAAACCTGCCTTGATGTGGAGGTTTATCGAGATGATGAGGACGTAGTTCCTGAGTCGGAGACTTAGCCTGTGTATGCCTGTGTCTGCTTTCAGTATCGGATTCAAACTTGTCATTGCCCGCCCTGGAAGGTGTTCAAGTTTGCAAGCCCAGAGTAAGCATCAGATCATCAGAATAAGTGTGTGGGGAAAGTCGAGGAGAAGTGCGTTGTGACAAGCATTGGGTGTTCCAGGTGCTGCGGAGTTTAGGGTCTTTTGTCTTTGGGATGTGGATGTAGGGTCGGATCGTACTTAAAAAATTCTCTTTTCACGGAAGCATCTTTTTCCATTCTGTTCCGTTTGGACTGACTTTGCTACTCGTTCGGTCTATTGCACATGCTTTTTGGCTCGGGTTTCGGCAAGGTTTCTGGAGTTTGAGCCTCCGAGGCAGTGACAAGAAGCCCAACGGCGTTTCTGTCACGCTCGGCCAGGGCCTTTGAGCCGTGTGGCTGTCTATCCAAAAACCCAGTGAGTTTGAGACAGCGCGAATAGGAGCAAGCTACTGGTTCTGCAGTTAAGCTACTTGGAGCCCAGGTACATACGAGACCTCGAGCTGAGACATGCAGTTCTTTGCTGCACAGATCGATGGCGCTCGGCAATAGAAGCCTAGTACAGATTTGAAGGTGGAGCTGCAGTCTCTCCGTCAGCTTAGAAGCCCCAAGGCGGGCAGCAGCCACAACCCTAAGCGTATATTGTCCACTCGGAGCATCGCCAGAGGGCTCCCTGCTGACGGAGGCACGCCACTCTGCCCGGTCGAAGATTTGAAGCGACATGGGCAAGCTCCTGGCCTTGAATTTGTAGGGCAAAAGACTTAGGATGTAGCCAACCTGCCAGAGTAGATGTTTGGTTCCTTCTAGTCTCTTTTGAAGCTCGGTTGCTTGCCGGTGTCTGCCAGCGTGGCCGATGTTTCACAAGGGCTCTGCCTGTAAAGATCCTTAATGGAAACGGAAAAGCAGCGAAACTCCCGTGCCCATGAGCTTCAATCCAGCGGCGAACGCGGCAACCTGGAACCTTTCAAACAGCGACCCTCTGCTTGAGTGTAAGGCGCAGGCTCAGGGCCATCTCCAAAAAGCGTCTACTGTACAGGATATGGTTCAGGGTGCTGGAGGATTCTCCGAATCCGAAGCCAAGCCTAAGTTGCAGAGCTTGGGTGTTTCTCGGTGTTTCTTCCCAACTGCCCCAGTACATGAACCCCTAATCAAAGAGACCTCCCCGGCCAAACGGCAGACAGACATTTGACACAAGCCTCTGACCCAATGGAACCAAGAGCTCTGGCAATGTCCAGAACAAGTGATATTTGGTGGCCTCCGAGCAGAACGTGGCAGAATGTGTGCGCTGGCCATGCTGGCAACTGGGCTGTGCGTATCCTTCGCATTCGCAGAAGCAACGACCTTGGCCGTGCAACTGACTCGGCACTGGCGGCCGCTGCCAGACAGCTGGGGTCGGCACCAAAGCACTGTCGAGTATTTTGCCGAAGTGGAAGTCGGATACCCTGGCCAGCGCTTGCGTATGACCTTTGACACAGGGAGTGCCAATGTTGTGATCCCTTCGATTCATTGTTCTGCGCCGAGCTGCATGCCACACAGGCGTTACGATGCCGGGCAGTCGAGCACATCGGAGCGTCGGCTTTGCTTGGAGGACGTGGAGTCAAGCAACTACAGTCGTGAGGCTGTGACGCTGACGTTCGGAACCGGTCAGGTTACAGGGCATTATGCCAAAGATGTGGTTTGCCTGGGACAAGGCTTCTGTGCGGCGTTGAGTTTTTTGGAGGCAACGAACCAAAGCGAGCATCCCTTTCTAAGCGCACCCTTTGATGGTGTTCTTGGCTTGGCATTTCCCCAACTTTCCGAGGGCCCGGGCTTCTCCTTCTTCGACGAGCTGGTGAAGAGCCGGCAGCTTGCCCGGCCGATCTTCTCCGTGTACTTTTCCCTGGGAGGCGGCGAGATCATGTTCGGAGGGGTGGACTCCAGGAGGATGCGCTCAGAACTTCGATGGGCTCCAGTGTGGAACCCTGGATTCTGGCAGGTGGGATGGGATGGCTAGGTCCGGCTAGGTAGTGGGACATATACGCTTTGGGGGCTTTTTACATGAGTGATCAAGGAGGACTAGCATGTTCGACCCAATGCCTGGGCCCCCCTTACTCCCCCCCCAAGGCCAGGACATCTGACTGATCCAAACACGTCAGCCAACCTTCAATCCCTCGCTCCGCTTATCGGCTCGTAGCAGGTCTGGTTTTGTTCGTCGCGAAGCAGGGGTTTGCGACAAAGCAGTCTGGCGCGCCCTGTTACACCCCTGAAGTCCTTCCGGGCAGCGGCGCCTTTCTTCCCGAATATCCGGGACAACGCGTCGCAGGATGGCCCCACTAGGGTAGCGGTAAGCTTGCAGATGCGAGAGCATCATCGCACGCTCGTTTCAACGATTCGAAGGCACGAGCGTTCAAGAACGTGCATGGCTTTAAGGTTGTAACCCGCGCCAAAGGGCTTGGGGCATGCGAGGCATGCCCTCAAGGCCTTAAAGGGCTTCTTTAGGCCCTCTTGAGGCCCTCTTGAGGCACCAAAGGCCCTAGGCTCCTAGACTCCAATGCTGCCAGAGGTGTCCCTGTCGGACATCACCCTGGATGGACAGCGCACGGAGCTCTGCGGGGCCCCGGGGTCCTTTCGCGCCTGCGGCGCGGCCCTGGACACCGGGAGCCCTTGAGCTTCTCTTTGTCTTGTTGGGCTTAAGGTTTGGCTGACGGTTTAGACAGTCAGGTTTCAGGATTTAGGGCAGTGTATCTTGTTTTGTGCTTGCTTGTACTTTGTATGCTTGTAACTTGTCTCCTCAGAGCCTGAAGGCTCTAGCTGTGGGGATGGCCTCTCTGGCTGGAAGGCAGCGAACCCTAAACGGAGCACTCGGGTCCCCAAGCCTATCCCAGGAGATGTTGGGTGGCAATTGCTGGGTTGGCAAATCCTAGCCTCCGAAAAGGCGACTGTTGAATGAGAAAAGGAGATGTGGCAAACCCAAACCCTGAAAGGAGATCCTGAGTGGCAAAATTCCCAAAAGGAGGTGTTGAGTAGCAATCGCTAAGTTTTCAGAGAACACCCGAGAACTTAAACGGAGAAGTGGCAAACCCAAAGCCAACAAAGGACTAAAGGAGATGTGGGTGACCAGCCCTATCAAGTACTCCGCTGCAGAATCTCCTTCCTTGTCCTTCGAAACCATACAAGCATTCGCGGCACCGCCAACTGGTTTGGAAAGGTGTGCGTTTGCCTGGCAGCGACTGGACGAAGAGAAAATCGGACAGGTTCGTACAGCACCACCCCCTTCCAACCGCCCCAAGGACTATATAAGCCTTCAACACCTGCCGTAGACTTTTAGATGCTATAAACCCTCACCGTTTCGACAGGACATCGGCCCTGGCGGCGCCCACGCGCCTGGCACGGCAGCTAGCTGAGCGTCTCCAGGCCGATATGGTCTCCTGAAAGGCTGTACGGCTCAGGGTTTAATTCCATCCCCATGCCCAACCTTTCCTAGTACATCAATAGAATCAGTACACAAAAAGGTCAGTTTTTAAAATTAGTGGGGTTTAGTATGGGGGTTTCGTACTATGGGTAGGGGGCTATAGGGGTTGGTCACAGACGGGCATAGGTAGTTGTTCCCAGGTCTTGCAGGTCTTGTGTTTTGTGCGATGATTTGTGTGGGTTTTGGTTCGGGGCCCAGGGTGGAAGTCCCTATGTGGTTTAGGGCTTCAGAAGGTTTAGTGTTGTTGCTCCCAGCTAGCGCCAGCCTCACGCTCTTCTGTCCAAAGCATGCTCCCGCCATCGTTCCTGGAGCATGTCATCCGAAGTCCGGAGAATCCCAGCCCCCCAAGCGATCCCAAACTGAAATGCCAAACTCCACAATGCTGAACCTTTAACCTTAAGCTTGAAATCTAGAGCTTTAGTACCCCTTGAACCTTAAGCAACCGCAAACAGAGACCCCCAGAGGTGGAACGGGACTGCAGCAACTTCCATACACTGCCGATCCTCGGCTTCCTGTTGGACGAGGCCCACCTGAGTGTGTTCCCTCATGTTCCCTCCGAGTTGCAGTAGGGGCTTTTATGGGCTCTTGAGGGTTTCAGGATTAGGGCAACGGAATGTTCACTGCAGGCAAGGGGGCCGGGGGACGGGACACCGGTGGCAACACCCAGAGGTGCTGAAGCAATGCGCGATTCAGTGATATCAGTCTGTGAGTTCTTTCATGAGTTTCAGCACTCCAGAAGATGAAATCTCCGACTGGTGGCCATGACGCTGGGCAATGCTCAGCTCCAGATCTGAGTAGCGTGAAGCAGACGAGGATTGTAGTCGCGTACGTGGCAGGATAGTATCGACAAATGATAGACATGCCCTGACTGGGGGGACTACGGAGAAATCGGCTTAACAAGAACGATGTTGAACATGCCGCCGAGCAGCACTTGCTGTCGTGAACTGGCGCCTGCCAGTGGGGGCAATTCTGTGGTTTTCAAGGTGGTAGCCACGTTTTCGGACTTTGTGCGTGCAGCGTGTACTATCTGACCGCCATCGACCGGCACCGATTTCGTCGCACCTGATGATTTCGCAAGACCCTCAAAGGAAAACAACATCAACCCCGAACCGATATGAGACATGCCTGCAAGAATTCAAGGTTCCAGCTTTCGGGTTTTCACATTTTTGCTCTTTCATTCCGCAGTTCCTACAGAAACATTGTTCCGTGGAGCTTGAAATTTATGCCCTGCCACAAGTGACTGTTGACAACTCCTCAGACAGGCGTTTTTCAAGCATGAAGGAAAGCAGCAAAAAATGTTCCATCAAAGGCCCAGCTGGCATCTACCACGGCATTCAACAGCCTGTGCACCGTGTAGTTGGGGCGCGGGACATGACCGCACGTGCACCCCTCCTCTCTTCCATCCCCACTCCGCCTTTCCCTTCCGCCCCCTTTCTTCCTTCCGGCGAAAGTGACAGCCGTATCGCCTGGATCCTATGTGTCTGCATGCTCAGGCGGACTGGGAGCTGCAACTTGCCCCGGAAGATTACGTGGGCCAGGACGAGGCGCACTTTGATCCGGGGGGGTCTTGATTTCTTGATTTGGGCCCTTTTGGGGGCCTGACCTCAGAGTTGGGCTCTAAGTGGTGAACCAAACCTACATGGAATCCGTGCAAGAGAGGCTGATGAGCCTGGCTACCTTAGAGCAGCTCGCACTTGGACCCAAGGGTTCGCAGAGCTTTGACCCTGAAAAGCCTTGAGCTCGAGCTGCACCGTTGACCCAAAGCCCGAGGCCGTAGATCCGAAAGACTGGGTAGGTAACCCTTAACCTTCTCGGTTGTATAGAATCCTACTATATATGAAAGGTCAGCCTTTTTTGGCTGGGGCTGTATACCCCCTAAGCCTACCATTCCTTCCGCAAGTGCCCTAGCCCTAGCCATTCCTTGCCAGAGGGCTCCTGCGAGTTGCAGCTGATGGCGGTGGACGTCCCGAGGCCCCATGGCCCGCTGCTGCTGCTGGGCGATCCCTTCCTCAGGCACCGGGATGATGGTTTAGGTTCCATGATTTAAGAGGGCTCAGAGGGTTCAATGCTTATGGGGCTTTCGATTTTGGTTTTTCCGGGCTTTAGGGCCTTCGCGGGAGAGGGTTGATGTTAGGGTGTGTTGTCCTCTCATGCGCTTGTTGGGCTTGTTAGCGGCAATCCTGCGCAACCTGCTTTCGAGGAGATACTACACTGTCTACGATCGCCAGCGCATGCTCATAGGCTTTGCCCTGGCTCAGCAGAACAGCAGCGCACCACAGGAAATGCTGCAGATGACCGAAGTAGGGTCGAAGGTCCTCCAAAAATCGGGGCTGAAGGCGCCTCTGCCCACCTCTTGCAAACCCAAGAAGACCAACAAGCCCCCCCAAGTGTAAACCCAAACAAAAGCCAGTTGTCCAAGGACAAATAGGGGCCCAATGATTCCAGGATGGGCTTCAGGGTTTAAGGATTCGTGCGACGTGGACGAGGCGGGGTTGAGCCCTGCCAGGCTCCAAGAGCAGGCAGCTGCAATGTTACTCTCAGCCCAAGACTCCCAAGACCCAAGCCCTTAAGACTGAGACCACTTGGCGTTGGCTTTTTTGGCCCGAGAGCAGATGGATAGGTTTAGTACATGAGATGGTGATGGGTTTGACATCCATAGCCAGTCCTTATTTTCAGTCAGCAGCTCAGGTGGGCGCTCGGGTATCAAGGATGTCTAAGTCAAGCACTGTAGCCCTTCCACCAGAAGCTACTCAGACGTTCCAGATCTTCAAAAGTCTTCGCACCTTTTCTTTGTGGGTTTCTTGCGCGCGCAGTGCCATGGCTGCGTGCGCTGCCCAGTCTGTTGGCCTGTGTACCTGCTAGTTGCCAGTTGGACCCCTAAGAGCAGGCGTGCCGCAACTTGAATGACGCGTGATGCCTCCGCAGAAGGTTGTAGGGTTTAGGTGGCTCCCATGGCTAAGGAAGGGCAAACTTACCTCGCCTCAGGCCGCTGCGAAGGGATGTGGGGGAGCCGGGAGGGGGGATAATGATGAGTAATTCTCCTGGGCCGCGTCGCAGTGCAGAGGCGTGAGCTTCAGGCAGCAGGCCTGAAATTCACAGCGCAAAAACTTTCGAGCCAGTTCCATGTTTCATCTTCTGTATGTGGCTAAAGCAGCAGTGAGCATAATCTCCGGGCTAAACCGCACATCAAGTCCCACGTACGACCTTGTGCCAGTATCAAAGGCGACTTAGTACCCCAAAAGCGCGAAGCCTCGAAGCCGCAAAGAACTGCTAACTACGGAAGCGCGGTTGCTGGAGGGTTTGAGGGGCTTGGCGTGTCGTTGCGTATCTCTGCATATCTTTGCGGCTTGGGCCGGTGAAAGGAGTCCCTTCAGCAGCCGTCTACGCAACTCCCCTCTACTCGCTCCCTGGCTGTTTGTCCTAGGCCAGGTTTTCGGGTTTCGCAACAGGGCTTGGAGCTTTGGGTTTTTAAACGCTGGGTCGGGGCCTTAGGCTGCCGGGGGCATGTCATGCTCGAGCAGCCCAGGCTCTGGGGACCGTTCGTCTCTGGATGCTTTCAGCTTCAACGTCTCCGACCGTAGGCCCTGTGCTTAGCACCTGCTCACACCACTCTTGAACTGCCATGCACCGCGGACTCTCAGTACACAGGAGTAGCCAGTTTTGCAAGAAGATGCAAGATTACTCTTCGACTGTGTGACCGGAAGCTCTTTCGCGAGCATTTGTCTGAAACACCTCTCATGCTCTCCCTTGTCCTTTTCCCTTTTTTTCAAAAAAACTCTCTTGTGTCCCCAGCCACAATGACGACCAGGCATGTCAGCGTCGCAGCCGGCGGAGCGCAAGTGGGAGGAGGCAATCATTTTCGAGCTAGGGCCCTCCTTGAGCCTTTTCGAGGGGTTATTTCGGGGCGCAGGTTGATTCTCTTGCGAGTCCATTAGACCGCGATTTAGAAACTGGACAGGATTCAGGAAACCAGGGTTCCGGAAACTCCATTGATTCAGGAAGCTGCGCTTCCAGAAGCTAGGAGTTTCAGGAAACCCCCGATTCAGAAAGCTGGCTTGGCGCGATTCAGGAAACTGGCTTGACTCGATTCAGGCAACCCGCGGTTCAGGAAGCTGGCTTCACTCGATTCAGGAAACCACACGATTCAGGAAAGCAACGCGATTCAGGAAGTTTCCGAATTCGTGGCTGATCCCTTTCAAGTCCTTCCTTTGAAGCCTCAAAGCGGTTGAGCCCTAAGTTTCTTAAGAGGCTTTCAATCAGCTCCGCTGAGAGGATCCTACAACACCTACTTTGAGGACCATCTGCATGGTGCTGAGATGTCTCGTGAACTGACCTTGGCATCCCGATGCTGTCAAGCCGACGGCCTACTATACTGCCTACACGCTTAGAGAAAATCGAGCTTGAAATCCCCTAGTAAGACTCAAAAGTCCTGACTCGACACTCCTGAAGGTCTCAGGGGCAGGTTTAGACTTCTCTGCTTGGCTCCGCAAAAGGTCGCGACTCCACGCAGACATCGAGTTGACGACGCGGAAGTGGCTTCCTTGAGAGTTGCGGCAGACGCTTCCGAGACGAGCTGTGAGTTGTGATGCAGTGCAGTGCTACAGCACAACAAGGACAGAGACCTGAAGCGCCAAAGCTGCATGAGGTCCTCCAAAACCTTAGTCGTCCAAACAAAATCTAGAAGCCCTCCAAACCTCCTAATCTTGAACCTCTTGAACCCTACATGTACACTTCAGGCTGGAGCTGGAGCAGCGAAGGCTCGCGAAGCTCGACAAGGCGTGCGTTTGCGGGCCAACCTCCCAAGCCGTGCCGCAAAGCAGCCCACACCCACCCACCCAAGCATACCCTGTGGCTACTTGTGCTTCTGTGTGGCTGGCCTGACCCCTAAATCGTGAATTCGAAACCCTTAAATCCTGAATCCCAAGCCCGAACTCTGAAGTGACTAAACCCCAAGCTCTACACCCCGAACCCCAAAAGCACAAAAACCCATTACGCTAGACCGTAAACACCAAGCCCAGACATCAAAACTCTCAATCCAGTGGAGGACCTGGCTGCTGCCGAGTCGGAGTACACGCAGAAGCGTCAGAAGCCGGGCAGCCTGGGAAGGAAAGGCTCGAGGCTTTGAGGCTTCGAGGACGGGTTTGCTGGTTCTTGTCGCCGGAAATTTGGGAATGAGGAGTATATAGGGTTGCTAAGGGTGCCTAGTGCCTGGCTTATTTCAAAGATCTGCGAGCGAGTTTAGGCTTAGTTTCGGGTGTTTCATGGTTTATGTTAGCGGGGTGAGGGTTTGATCTCCGATGGGGTAGCAGGGCCCGTACAGGCCCGGGGCGGCCTGTTCCCTCACGATGTCAGATGGTTGAAGCTATCTGTGGCTACACCACTCAGTCGTGCAGGATGCAAAAGCTCCAATATCACAGAGCTTGCTTCATAAGGTGGACCCGACAAACTAAACCACCAAGGCTGTGAACTGCAGGAGGGCAGCAAGGTCTCATGTCCTTGGAAGCTTTCAACCCAAACCCTGGGCTTCCGAAAAAATAACAACACCCAAGGCCACTTAAGTATCAAACCATTCAAAGCCGGAACTCTGGAGCCGCAGACCTTCAAACACCGTAGAGACGCCGTAGAGAGTTTTTGCCGACTGTCCCTGAATTGCCCGAAGACAGTCCCGCCGAGTACCCCTGGGAATCCCGCTTCGCATCGGCTTGTTCTTGTGTATCAACTCCTTTGTTTTTGGGTTAGGGATGATCGAAGTTTTCTAGACACTGATTCTTCAAGGCCTTCCGGACCTTTCAGAACTTGAGACCATTTTTGCTCGAGCGTGATCCAAAAACCCACACACCGCCTCCAAACCCTACACCCCAACCTAAACCCAACATTCCTGAGCAGCCTGAAGGTACAAGGTCCTCCAAAGCTCGCAGGAGGACGCCGTAGCTCAGAAGCACAAGGACCCTGGAGAATGGAGTTTTCGTGTTTCGGGGTCTTCAAGGGCATTTGCACTGCAGCTGATGCGTGCTGGTAGTGGTCGCAGCTTTTGGCCAGGACTTGCTCCAGCTGGAGAGGCCTCGTGCGTGGCGGTTTTGCGCTTTGGTCACACCTTTTCCGCAACCTAACGGGCACAGCTGCAAGTAGTGCCCCTGAACAGACAACCTGATGCGCCTGTGTCCTGGAAGCGCAGGCAGCTGGACTTGGCCATCTCAGGCTACAACAAGCTGAATGCGCAGAATGATGGGTGGCTCTGCCATCAGAATGCAGATTCGGGGCTGGCGGTCAGGGTGTGTCAAGGTCGTGATCGGAGATGATTACCCGTTCCCTGCCTTTGAAGTTGGCATTTAGAACATTTCAGGACCACAGCTGGCCTTATCTAGGCACCCCCGGGTTGCGGAGTTGCCTTCTCTAGCCTTCTCTTGCTGCAGGAAACGGGCCCCCCTCAATCTCTACTGTAAAATCCCAGCAAGAGACCCGACACCCTAAACCTGCCCGCCCACTTGTCTCCCTGTGAGTGAGCCCGACGTATTTTCCAGGCAAGGAACGGCCGAGTCAGCAAGCAGTCCCCGTATTGTGACTGTATGATACACCCTAAAGCCCAGCTTACACCAACCTGTGCTCTTGCAGCGCAACACGCACGTCCTCAAGCCGAGTTGCCCTTAAAGCCCAGGCTGCGCGCGCAGATCGACCAGCTGAGGAAGGAGAGGCAGCTTCTGGACCACGTTTTCAGGCGCGCAATAAAGGTAAGGTTTAGGATCTAGGGCTTAGACTCAAAGCTTAAAGTGGGGCAAGGGTTCGGGAGCCTGGAAAATGCAGAACCGGCTGTTCATAGAAGGCTGTTTCTGAGGATGTCTAACATCCGTTGAAGGGTGCAGGTGCACTGCATGTGGAGTAACATGATGGCTACAGCTCTGGTCAAGGAGGCATTGAGCTCCCACCGCATGGCCGCGCAGTGTTTTAGTGAGGAGTGAGTGTCGTGGAGTGACCTATAGCCTATACCCATCCGCAGCCACACCCAAACCATCCAAACCTTCCACGACCCCCACACCACCAAAGCCACGAACATCAGTCGAGCTTCGGGAGGCATTCTTTCGTTAAAGCGGTGCGCAGCATCATCGTCGGATAGCATAGCAAACAAACCTCGACAGCATTGCAAAACAACGCCCTGTGTATTGTGGAGTTTGCACTAAAAGCCGATACCAGCACAAGGCAAAAAGTATGCATGGACATCCAGCATGAGCAATGCGGTCTGAATAAAGAACCACCTCTTCGTCGTTTCTGAGTCTGGAGCCAGAGGGAGCCATGTGTGTTTGTCAGGGTTTTAGGGTCACTGTTATCTTTCACGGGGGTTCGGGAGCTTCAGAAAGTTGAGGTGGTATGGGCTACAGTCCTGGCGTCGCCAGGAAAATGGATAACTCCATCCGCGCGAGTCGGAGGGACGCACGCTCAGATGCGAGCGTAAGACAGGGGTCAAGCAGTTGGTTGCTTCAGACTTGTTCGCGAAACCTCCACGGGTGCTTCCATTGAGTGGCAGCTCGCGGCAGCTCCTCGTCGGCTCTTGTGTCTCGTAGCTCCGCGGCCCAGGCCATAGAAGAGGCCAACCAGGAGATCGTGTCAAACAGGCGGGTGAAGGGTTCAAGGTCGTTGGGCATCTATGCATTCGGGCATTCCTCCATCAGGAGAGAGAGAGAGAGAGAGAGAGAGAGCTTTGGGGGGGGGGCCATGCGTGAAGAGAGAGAGAGAGAGAGAGAGAGAGAGAGAGAGAGAGGGAGAGGGAGAGGGAGAGGGAGAGGGAGAGAGAGAGAGAGAGAGAGAGAGAGAGAAAGATTGGGGCGCGCGGACTGTGCGGGAGGTCCTCCCCAGGCCCCAAGAAAGACAGAGAAAATCAGAGCTTGCACGCGCTGCTGAGTTTGTGCAGTTTGTCTTTTGGGCCAAAGTGGGATCGGATCGCCGTACCTCTGCACTTTGGCCCCGCGCGCGCTCCAGTGGTGCCATGGTTCAATGGGAAGCTTTTGGGGGTGTCTTGTTGGGAGGGTTCGAAGTGACTTCCACGCAGCTCTGTTAAACGCCTGCCAGGTCGGAGCTCGATGCCAAGCAGCAAAAGTGCCAAGCCTTGAGTCCGCCCGCGGAATTGGGGGTCCACTGTGTGGGTTCGAGGGGATCGTGAACAGCGATGAACAACGTTAAGCCCACAACCCCCACAGCCACCACAATCCCCAACATACCACATTCAGGCGGGAACTGGCACGGCTCTCTGAGCTGGGCGGTTCAAGAGCGTTTTGCTGGGGTAGAGTCGTCAGTTTTTACAGTGGCTTGAAGGTGCTTCCTCGAAGGCTGGAGGGGCCCGTTCATCAAAAGCGAACTGTCCTACAGGCCCTAGCCCCCTAAGCTTCATCTAAGCCCTCGAATTGCTGCGCCACGCTGTGAATCAAGCTCTCTAGCAGCGAGAAGCCACGACAAAAACATACAAGAACAGGAGCTGAAACGCGCCCTTGAACTTGTTGTCGGCCAGGTAAGGCGCTGGAGAAGGAGCGAAGGAGCTTCCAGCAGCAGACGGAGGCAAGCCTGGATTCGTGCGGTTTAGGATTCGTGTGGGTTGGACTGGGGTCAAAGAGGGCTTGGGCCTTCGGTGTCGGGTCATGCCTATGGTCACCGTCATGCCAAACCCTAAACGCCAAACGGCACATTGCGTGGTGCAAGAAATTCAGGCTTGTTGGCGAAAGGTGATGCTTTAGAACTTCATTCAGTCCGATGTGGTGAGAGACGCTCCGCGTCGCTTCACTTGGGATTCGGCTTGTTCGTGAGTATACTCGACCAGTATCTTTATCTCACCTTAGAAATCTTCTTTCTTGCGCACTTTGACGCTTGCATGCAAACAGGGGTTCTCACGTGGAAAGAAAGGCAACGCTTGGGGCCGTACTGGGGTTCTTTTGGCACCGGTTTTTGAGCCGGTCGCTGAGTGCCTTTGGCCACAGTCAAGCCCTAAGCCCGAAACACTTCACTCAGCATGTTGGGGCCTAGGACAAAAAAGACCTACGAATTTGTTTGGGCTTGGGGTGGGTCTAGCTTAGGGCTTTAGCTTCTGACAAGTGTGGTCTAAATGCTTCCTCGTGCTTTGCAAGGACCTGAAGAAGCAGATCAGCGAGCAGAACAAGAAGGCTTTCCTACGCTAGACCTAAGCCTACTTCCTAAACCCCAAAGCCTATACTTCAGGGTTTTCGGGGCTCACTGCTTGCTCAGGGTTTTGGGGCGTTGCGAAGGGTATCCTTTTCCTCTAGGATCCCTAAGAGGAGTGAATTCCTTGAAGTTTTTAGAAGGTTTGCAGTTGAGAGCTGGATGTCCCCTAATCTTCCGAACAGCCCGAGCTCAAGTCGAAACCGCCAAATCATCCTTCACCGACCAGGCCATGATCCTGAGATGTGTGCCCGGACCCTGAACCCATGAATCCTACACCCTCGCGCCCCCAGAACCCCTACAAACCCTCAACTGCCTTGTAAGGCTTAAGTGAGCCCAAGCCATCCCTCAAGCCAAACCCTTAAACCCATGCTTCCCTCTTTTCTGGAACTGCGCTTCCTCCTCACATCCTCGACCCCTGAAAGCCCCCGAGCCTGCTCCGAGCAGGCCCGAGAGCAAGAGCTGCTGCGGGGGCTCCTGGCTTTCAGACCCGTTCCAAACTCACATGGTGTGCCCCTAAACCCTGAGCCCTAAATCCTAAACCCTAAATCCTGGAGGACCGAAGACCCCCCAATCCGTTCTCCAAAGCCTTCTAGGCCCGGAACAGGTAGGCCGTTAAACAACCCGGACCCTAAGGACTTGAAACCCCCAAACCCTGAACCCCAAACCCCTAAATCCTACACCCCAAACCCAAAAACCTTGAAAAAAACGTCAAGAGCTCCGAAAGCCCCGAGCCCCAAGGAGCCGGGCTGGCGGTAGCCCTGGTGCCTCGGGGCACGGCCCCTGGAGACTCTGACGCTCTCGTGGTTTTTCGAAGGGCGACTGGGGGTTTCTGAAGTGTTTGCAGGGTTTTGAGAATGTTTGAGCGTTTGTGTTAGTTAGGGCTCAGTGTTGGGAGCCTGAGGTTTCGGGCAATTACAGGTTCAGTTGTAGGGCTTGTGCCGCAGAATCGGCACTGATCTCCTCTACGCACTAAAAATGCTTGCTGCTTCGTTAGGGGTGCCGCCCGGCGGAAGAACTATATGGTGGCCGACGAGGAGAGTGCCGCTTCTTTCGGAGAGTTGAGGGATGATGAGGGTTGAAATGGCTCGACATCCAGAGGCCGGGGTCCCTGAAGATGAAAAAACATTATGGTCAACTCAATTCCTCGAAACATAGTTACTTGATGTGCAATGTTTATTTCATATTTTTGTAGTCATATTATTCAGCTTAAGTTTGAAGAGGAAGTATTACAGTATGCTTTGAGAAACGTTCAATTGCAATTTGGGCATCTGGGGCTTCCCACCCTGTAATGTATGCTCTGCCATGAAGAAGACCCTGAAGCTCTAAAATAGCCTAAGCCTTTCACCAGTTGGCCCAAAGAATGAGAGCTCAACCGCAGGAAGAGGCTTTCTCTGAGAGTGCGATGCACCGGCGCATCTTGAAGGTCTGCTTCCTGAACACCATCCAGCGCAGGCTGCGCGATGGACTCCAGGGGGTTTAACATGGGAGTTTCTTTGCAGCCAGCGTTTCGGATGTGTTGCTTGTGCAGGGGCGTAATTAGGATTGGGTTGCTACATACGTAATGAGGTTGCGGGCTGAAGCTTCGAGCCGCACGAGCACTTCCGGCATGTCTCGGCAATTTCCAGGCATATCAAGCAGCACATGAAGAACATCGAAGTCTTCGAACAGGCGCCAGAAAAGTGTTGGGCCGAGGTTCAAGCTTGCACGCGGGAGTTGAACCGAAGTTTCCATATTCTCCTAGCCTTACACAGTTAGGTTCGGATCAGCTTTCTGGGTAAACCATTCATGCTGCAAGCCTCTGCAATCACACAGCGATCGCGATTCGCAGTAGTCGCCAGAAGGGATACCCGGAGATCACAGCTGCATGTTCATTCTGCCCTAGTTCCGAAATCCCAATCGCAATGGGCACGACTGAACACCCTTTGGCCTAAGCCACAAGCCCAAACCCCAAGCCATAACCCAGGGCGCTACATCCTGGCCAGGCCTTTGCCACAATCAAGACCAGCACCCTGATCAGCGACATCGAGGTGTGCTTTGACGGCTTGGCCATTCTTAGCCAACACTGTGACACGCAACCACCAAGCCACGACCATGTGGCCACGTGCTGCTCCTCCTCTTGCCTTGCTACTTCTACTCCATCATCAGCACACAACAAATGTACCATGAATTGGCACTCTCTGTACCACTGAAACTATGAGTTGTGCTGCCTCTACAATCACCTTCGCGACTGCAGCTACCACCACTTCCAAGCACATTTCCACTCACCAAAGGTTCGGAACTTCGGGGCTTTGGGGGATTAAAACCTGAGGGGCCTAATCCCTGAACTTCGTCTCCTGAACACTTCAATGCGAAGCCTGCCAACGCTTGATCGGGCTGACATTCTTTGTCCGAACAGCCCTATTTCTATATATATATATATCGATTTGGATGGTCTTGTTCCTTCTGTTTCCAGTTTGTCATCTTCTTATTCACAATGCTCATTGAGTTCGCTCTTACAATCATGCCCGTAGCAACCTGAAGTTAAGAATGCAAATGCAGGATGGTACCGCCAGAACGGTCGTGGATTGATCGGCGCATGAGGTTACCAAGTGAACGGGAGAGGTTAACTAAAACAAGAAACATACAAAGAGTAGTACGAGCGAAGGCTAAGAATACGGACGCAAGAAATTTCCAAGCTTACCAAAAACCCAAGATCGCATAATGATGCATTCGCAAGCTTAGGAAGTTCATGATTTGAACATCACTAGTGCATCCTTCGTTTCACCCGCCAGAACGATCCTCTACACCGAAAACCCTAAACCCTCAACCCTAGACCCTTTCCTATACCTTAAACCCGATAAACCATAAACCCTTTTCTGAACCTAGGTGAGCCACGACTCGACCTCCTGAACCCTAAACCTTGAAGCCCTGAGCCGAAAGAGGAGATTGTCAAGATCTTCGTGAGCTTGGAGCAGCGGAACTTTAGCCTGCTGACCTATGCCGCTGGCCCCGACTTGGGGGGAAAGCACTATGCACGGCGTTTTGTGTTTTTCTTTTGTGTGGCGAGGGAGCTCCTGCAAGGGGGGGGGGGGTGGTGTTTCAGTTTTGGCTTTTGGCTTTCAAGTTTGGTGGGTCTTCAGATTTCCTCGAGTAGGGGAGTTTTTCTGATGTTGTGTTCAGGCTTTGAGGGCTCGGAAGCCTCTGTGTGTTGCGGAACTTCGGAAGTGGTAGCTTTGGATGGCTGCTCCAAGCCCCCCTAATCCATAAACCCAGCGCAGCCCCAAACCCCCCCCCCCCCCCCCTGAGAGTTACGAGAATAAGGGACCCCGAATAGTTGTATGCAGGTTTTCCGTAAAAACGGACCCCGATAAGGTACCCCTGATTTCGGAACCCCCCTTACTAGCCAGGTCAACCAGCTGAACCGGAACATTGAATCCATCCAGCCCGGGGGCCTGTGAGTGTTTTTGGGCTCGAGGGTTGAAGCTTCTTGTTGTTCTTGACCTCGAGAGACCGACAAACGCTACACTGGGTTCGGCCTTTCTTGTGGGCTTTGGTGTTCAGTGGCAAAAGTGTTCAGGACCTGACGTGTTAGAGCTTGTGTTTCTTTCAGGCACAGCGGGGCGCAACTCGACTGGCGATAACCGTGCAAGCACAGCGTCTCAAGCATGCACGTCCAACAACACGCTCCGGCTCGCGTTGTAGGAAGCACGGCTGTAGCTGGCAGAATGTAGAATGCTGCAGTGAGGGCATGCAGAGCCATTCACAGTGCAGACGCAGACGCACGTGACTCTGTAGAAGCCGCGCGTCGATGCGAAAAGCGTTCATGCGTCCCAGCTCGGATGGGCTCCTTGCCCGGGTTTTCCGATATTACTTAGGGAGTGCTTTCATCCCTCAGCTGTGCACTGATCCAGGATTCAGAACAAGGAGCTGCAGAGCATCATTGACAGCCGCAGTCCCGAGGCGGAGCGGGGCAACGTGCTGTCATGTTTAGTCACTTTAGTGACTTCAGTCTTTGGGCTGGGTTAAGGTTGGGTGGTTTCAGTTTCTTGTCCCTATAGAGCCCCTTAACCCATCTCAATCCCGAAAGCTCTAAAGCATTCAAGTCTCAACTCCGAGAGCCTTGCATCAAGACCGAAGCTTCAGCGGCCAATCCACCAAGCCGCTGGAGCCCTTAAAAACCTGGCAAAGCGCCAAACGCAGCTGCAGTCGGCAGGGCACCGTGCCGGAGAAGCCAAAGGCCACAGCAGCATCAACTGTCAGCTGCCTCTCTTTTGGGGGAGTTTAGGGGACAAGAGAGGTTTAGGGTCAGAGGGGTAAGAGAGGCTTTGGAGCTTGCGGTGCGGGGCTTATGTGGGGTCGCTTTGCTGAGTGATGGCTCCGATAATTCCCATGAGGCACTCCCGCGCCGTGCTTTCAACTCGCTATGGACATCTGCTGTTGCCAGACTCGTAAGCTCTGAACTCTGAGCCCCAGATTTCCCAAAGGTGGTTCTAACACGGGCGGAGCCCCAAAAGCCTCAACCCTAAGGCCCTAAACCTTGATGCCTTGTTTGCATGCTCAGGGGACAGGTATCACCGCAAGACGGTGCCTCCTACTAGCTGTCGCTAAGTCCCCGAACTTCATTCGCACCCTAGACTCTACGCCTCCATGCCCCTAAAAGCTCGCAGTGCGGCCCCCCCAAACCCGCTGTGTGGCCTCGAGAGCCTCAAGAGCCTGGAGAGGAGGGCTCCGGGGAGGAGAAGGAGTCCAGGGCCGGGATCCCAGGCATCCGGAAAAGGCGGCCGGGAAACAGTCAAGGAAGAGTCATCTCAAGCCTAGACCCGAAAAGAGCCACGGGATTGGCCCAGGTTCCGAGCATTTTGCCGGTTTTTTTGGTTTGGGGCTGCAGAGAAATCAAAGATGCAGTAAAGAGAGGGGGATATGTTAAGGATTTGGGTTAGGGTTCGGGGCTTGGTGCCGGAAGGAGAACCCTCAACTGTTCCTCAAAAGCCATGGCCCTCCACTGTTCCATGGATCTCCTCAGGCCTTGGCTGAGACCTTGCAGCAGATCAAGAGGACCCAGGATGCCACCAACGAGAAGGCGCCATGGGGATCTGACAGTCTTTCGAGCTTTCGGCGGGGTTAGGGTCTGCTTGGTTCACCCCCTCGCTTGTGCCCTTGAATTCGGCCTCGCTGGTGCCCGTACATAGTCGTCTTTGCAGGGCATCCCATCCCTCAAGACGGACTCTGAAACCCAAGACCAGCAATCGAACTGGTGACACGTACTTATGTTGCTCTGTGGGCGCTGTCCTGACGGACGTACCTCTCTGGGCCATGGGCGGGGCGCATTAGCAACAGGGACTGGTCACACGGCTGTGCAGTCGCAGAACGGATGCACAACATAGTCGTTCTGCAAGGGCACTCCATTCCCAAGACCGATCATGCGCATTCCACGCAACGTTGCTCACGTAACTCTCCTGGCCCCTGAAAGCCCTCAACCCTGCGCCGGAAACCCCTGATCCCCCAAAACCCTAAACCCCAAACCCTACAGCCGCAAAGCCCCGGCCCGAGTTCCCAAGAAACCTAAAGGTGCTGGAACACACGAAGCCCTAAACCCCAAAACAGGTGGTGCCAGCTCAACGAGAGGGGACCATTCTCATAGGCTTTGCAAACATTACGGGCGAAGGTGAGGCCCAACTGAAGGGGTAGGAATGAGAGTAAGGGCACAGGTGAGGGTAGCACCTGTTGAGGTGCAGATGTTCCCTACCTCTCAAAGCCTCTTTGGTCCAAGGACAAAGATGTCGAAGATCTGTCCAAGATTCTCGAAGAGCCGAGCACTGAGAACCCTCATGTCCCGGCTTCGGCTTCGGAAATTTGGGTCCGACGGGGGGATCTTCTCAAGGGACCTGGCTAGCAGCTGTAATTGCGAAAGTGCTCCCCGCTGACCTTGAAGGAACCCTAGAAATCTGGAGCTCCAAGATGTGGGTGTTGATCACAAGGTCCTCGTAAGGAAATTTATAAAACACCTACATTTCAAGGATGTACAAGTGTCCGTGACAGATCCGCGAAGAGGGTGTGCGAAAGGAGTTTTTTGGCGAAAGTTTTGACGCAAGGTGCCTGTTGGCTATGCATCCGCGGCATAAGGCTCGCTCTCGTCTCTCACGCCCAGCTGGCTGAAAGCCTCGATCGGACCACACTACACGCAGCGAAGGTCTAGGGTTTATTTTGTAGGGTTTGAGGATTTAGGGTTTAGGGTTTAGGAAATCCGTTTCCGAAAGCCTAACATTTTACGAAAGACTGGCGCAAGCTCCACAAAAGTCCCGCGAAAGTCTAACGTATCCATGAAGGGCCCAGCCCACGTGGCATCTGCTCAAGAAGTGTGCATGTGCGTAGCTGTGACGTAGGCGCCATGGATGTGATTCGAGGTCTTGGGGTTCAGGAGTGCGCGCGATTAGGCGCGCTAAAGTTCCGCGAAAGGAAACTTAATCTTGGCGAAAGATGCGTTTCCGGGACAAAGTACTTATGTCAGCCGCCTGCGCTCCCTCAGGTGCCGCCCGCACATCTGGGATGTAGTGAAGCTGCTTGGCTGTGCCGATGTGAATAGTGTCTGGGTTAAGGATCCCGTTCGGGTTCTGGCTGTCGTCTAGCAATAGGGTTGATGCCCGTTGAGATAGTGCTGTTCGAGCTATCCTGAGGAGCGAGGTCGTTGTTTTGGTTTCCAGCAGAACACTGCGAAGTCCTGGTGACCCCGGAACATTTTGCCCCCACCCAAGCCCAATCTGTCGGAGCCAAGGTTTCTGAAGGAGGAGATCCCTGGACTTGTAGACACAGGCGCCCATTATGGAGCCTGAAGCCAGAAGTGTTCTCGCACTTTAGATCTCGCCTTTGCAAAATGGCGGAGAGACGGCCTTTTCTCAAGCCCAAAGCCCAAAGCCCAAAGCCCGAAACCCCCAATGGCCTTCCCTGAACCTTGGACACCGAAGCTTCGTACCTGAAGGTTACGAGGGCGACGTTCCAGTGATGAAGGCCCGGACACGAGAGGATCCCAAGTCGCCCGCAAGCTTGAGAAACCATGTAGCCAAAGATGTTGTAGGGGGAAAGAAGCAGAGAAGGACCTCCTTCACCTTTATCCAAAACTTGTGAAACGAAACTGGGTAGCTTCTTGGGGCGTTGAAGGGCACAGAAAGGGATTCAGAAAGCTGCACCCAGAACCCTAGAAGGTGCGGCTGTGAGCCTGTGAGCCCACAGGCCCAAACGACCTGTAGGGCCCGACAGGGTGTGCGTGGGCTTTGGACATTGAAGCCTCAGGGTACCAGAGACGAAAGCTGAGCACGAAAACTCTGAAATCCATGACCGCAAAGCCCTCAGTTTGTGCCAGTGTGCCAGGTCTCGCCTCCGGACGAACGGGATTCTCAGATGTGCGTGGCCCAAGTTGGGGTTTGGGATTGGGTTCAAGGTGGGTTCGGAGTTTGTTGTGGCAGCTGTGTCGACCATGTTTGGAGCTGGCCCTAAGCTGTAATGCCGAAGCCCTTCAGTTCCCGCCCCGCCCTCCAGGGTCTACGAAGGTTTAGGGTGTAGGGTTTAGGTTTTAGGGTTGTCTTAAGGCCGCCAGGCATTTGGGATTTGGTGTTCGCCAGCTGTTAGGGACGTGTTGGCCAAGGAATCATCACCTCATGTATGTCGAGGAGGCCTGGATGAGTTAAGGAGCCTTCAGTGTTGCTGACCAAGCTCCTGTAAGCCATTGTGAAGCCCAAGTCCCCCCAACCGGCTTTGGGGGTTACCACTGAGACCCCTAGACGCTACTGTACACCGAATACGAAGCACCTTGAACGTAAACAAGCTGTAAACCCGTAACGGTGAAGACCCTCAGGCCCCCATGGCCCGGCCGCCAAGCTGAAAGCGCGCAGTGGATTTTGCATTGCTGGTGCTTGGAAAGGGGAGTGGAGGAGTGGCACTAAGCGCTTACTCAAGTCGTTTCACGTCGCAGGCGCTGATGCTCTTCCGTGCCTGCTTGGGCAACGATGCCCGGAACGTCGGTGTGCAGCCGAAGGCGGGGTAGCTCCCAACAGAAAACATGGCGCTTGGGTATGTGTTTGTGGTTACATTCCCAACCAAAACGCCGATATCCTGAAACTCCTGGAGCTCCCGAAGCTCCCGAAGCTCCAACTCCCAGAGCACACATTGAAGCAAACTTCCCAAACGCCCACCAAGCTCTTCCCTGGCGCCAGCAACCCGCGGGGGGAAGCCTCAAGCGACCGACGGACCTGCCGTCTATGGCGCACTTCAGTCGCTTGGCAATCGCTGGGGGGTTTGAGATTTCGGGTTTTGCGTTTGCAGTTCGGACCTACATCCAATCCCCGAAGGGCTCCAGCATTTCACACCCTCTTGGCGTCGTTGAGTCGCTGAGGCTTCGGCCCGAACGCGGCGAACGTAGATGACGACGATGACGACGATGCTGCGGCCCTCAGCTTCTCCTGGCAGCTCTCTCAAAAGCGCTACTGTCAACAACCCATGAGTCCGTGAATCCATTTTGGGACCCGCAAGAGCATCCGGCCGAGGAAGCAGACATCGAAAAGAGGCCTGGGGCGCCGCCAGTCTTGTCGTCATCACATGTGAGAGAGAGAGAGAGAGAGAGAGAGAGAGAGCTTTTCCCGCCCCCTCTCCGCCAAAGATCTCCAAAAAGCGTGCCCTAAAGACCCCAAACCATCCTAAACCCTTGAAACGCCACGAAGTACCACATCACTGAGAAACACTACTTGTAACAGTTCTAGTAAAGCACACCCTCTTCTGCCAGCTCTTGGAGCCGGAGCGAGCTGCGCCAGCGCGTCCTGGGCCCAGATTCAGAGAAGCTTGGCATTTTCCCTCGGCTTCCACCTTCAACTTCCTTGCTGGTGCTAGTGGGGCGCAAGCTCACCGCTCAGCTTCAGTATGGCCAGTGCGGCAGCACCTCACTTGGCAACGTTAAGCTTTGTAGCATCTTTAGGGTTGCCGACAGTGCAGCCGTGCCCGGGGAACGCCGTGAAGTCCAAGTGGCCGCGCAGATGGCACTTTGTTCTACCTTGAAAGATGGCTCCGGGTTGACCAGCTGAACATTCTGCATTAGACATGATGTCCCGCCAGTGATCGGAAGCATTGCAAGGATATGCAAGGCTTACATTCCTGACGGCAAAAGCCTCGTTCCAACATCGAGAGGGGTCCCGAAAATCTCTGGTGGCGAGGCCCAGGCGAACATCGCCCGAAGGCGGCGGAAGCCCGGACAGCCAGGCTTCTGTGGGTTCAGTGTTCCGCGCTTCGTTTGGAGTGGTTCTTCTCTCACCATTTGCGGGCGGGTAAGAGCTGTCTGTTTGGGCACGCAAAGTTGGGCGAGCAAAAAGATAGGGAGCCTGAGCCTGAAACTTAAGCCTTGAATTTTCAATCCTTATCCCGAACCTAGGTCAAGGGTGAAGGCTTGGGTTCTTTTCCGGGATCTGGGATCCTCCAGACTTGCTTTCGGTCTGGTGTCCTTCGTTGGTTTCTTGTCTATTTGTGTTTTCATCGGCCTCCTGTCTTGTTCCTCCTTCCTTTCCTGGGCGCCCTGTGTCCAAAACTGCAAACTTCTTACAATAGGCCCGTTATTCAACCCTCCGCGCCTTCGAGAAATCCAGGCAGATGTGCAGGGCGTCCCTGCTTGGAATAAAATCCGGAGACTGTCGTGTCCAATAAATTTAATGCTAACCGAAACCTGAAGTCGGAAAGCCAACGGCAAGCAGAGCTTGCGAACTACTCCTGGGAGCCATGATCCGCTGAGGATGAACGAGTTCTTAAACTTCATAGGGTCTAGGAATGCTTGTGCTGCTGCCGGTCTCGCTGTAGAGACTGATGCAGGCAATAAGATGTCCATGGAAGAGCGACACTACGACGAGGGCGCAGGTGATGGCAGCGCCATGAGGCATGGGAGGGAGGGAGGGACGGAGCCAGATCACCTACTACTGGTCCTTCAAGCCCCAACCCCCCCAAGCCCAAAACCCTCAACCTGGAATCCCAAAGCTTCAGAATCAGAACTCTGAGAAAGTCTCCTCATCTCGGGACTCACAGGCGGGAGGGCTCCCTCCAGTCCAAGGAGACTTCAGGAGCCGCGTTCGGAATCCGGAGGGATGGGTGCTGGGGTTCTTGGGGACATAGCAAGCTCTGGCCTACACTCAAAAAGTTTGGGGTTTATCTTCGTCACCCCATGCAAGGTGCCGAAGCTTCACAGCCAGCTTCAGGCTTTGAGTGCATCTAAGCAGATCTGATAAGACAGGAGATGGCCAGTTCAGCAAGAGCCCCAGCATGTCGGGGCCCCCAGAGAGACTCAGAGATATTGGGGAGCTCAGCAGAAGTTCCCCCCTTCGGAATTCTGTCTTGAGGAGCTTCGCTTGCTTTGTGAGGTGCCTTGGGAGTTGGGGCTTTTGGGATTTGGGCCTCAAACTGAACCTTGTGTGCGGAGTTTGGGATTCACGGTTCGCGGTTGAGTCTTGAGGAGGGTGGTCTTAGTTACTTTTGGACGCATGTTCCATGAGCATCAACCCTGTGTTCTGGGGGGTTCCCCTAAACCCTAAAACCGCTAAACCTTACAGCAAGCCCCGGAACACATTGGGCTTGCGGTTATCCCTGAGTTGATACGGGTTTGGGGTTCCATTCTAGGGGTCGCAGGGGTTTTCAGATGAATCCCCAAGCTCTTAAAGCTTGAAGCTTGCTCCTCTCGCGCAGGGTCGACAAGACTGAGGAGGTGTGGCACCCAAACCCCAAGAGCAGCTTCGGGTTGAGGGTTCAGGGGTTTTTCAGGGATTTTCATAAAAGCTCAATTGGACAGCTGCCGCGTCTGCTGACGGCGGCCAAAGCCCTCACTTGAACATCCCTCTGTGCTTAACTTAGTTCGGTTGGAGGCTCTCAAACCGGAGGCTGCACTGCATACTATCGCTTGGGAGTGTGAGCAATGGCCCATGTTCCACATAAGCTCGTTCCCGGCCGTTTCCTTTGTAGTAACCTACGTGCTTTTGGTGTTTGCTTCAGGCAAATCAGGGCATGTCAGGGAGGCAGTGCGGGCTGAGAGTTCAGGGTGAAGTGGGTCTGCATAAACAGTTGTGTCGCTCATGACCGTGCCCATGTCATCCTTGGGGTGGATGGCATCAGCTGGCTTGTGGCATGATAGCATGCCACCAAACACATTACCTAGCACATGGCATTCTGCACATCCGCGGAACAATCTTCTCAATACTATCTGAAGAGCCATTGTGTGCCCTACAGTAGGTCGCCCTAAGCTCTCAACCTGAAATGCTATGCAGTGGCAGTTGCCCTGCCTACAGGGCGGCGCCGGACGTGATGAGATGTGGTGGCGCGGAGCTGGGCGCGAGAAGAAGAAGTGATGGGCCTGTGTCCTTCTCTGCGCGGTGTCGGTGTTGATGACCTGCACCGTCAAGGACTGAACCCTACAACCCTCAACCTACTATAGAATGCAGCCTACAACCATGACCCTGAACTCCCGAAGCCCTGTTGAATTGCGCCGAGTGAGTGATCAGCGATGGCTGGGCCGGGGTTCGATTCGCGGCAGTCATTAGCGGTCTTTTCCTGGCGTCGTGGTCGGGTCTGTTCTCGGCTCCATGTGTAACCATCACCTACCTACACTTGTTTTGGGCAGCTTGTTTGTCAACCTGGGGGAGCTGTACGGCAATCCTATCCAGAGTAGCCTTACAACTTCAAACTCAAGTCCTAAGAACTGCTGCAGTTGCCATGTAGGAGGCCAGACCAGGCGCAGCAGCTTTGGCTAAAGCTGAGTTGAAGCTGCGTGTCAACGAGCGCCTGCCTCGTGGCTTTGTGAAGATAGACAGCAGAATTCTTAAGAGAGACCCACCAAGACCTTCCTCGACTCTCCTTGACCGCCTTCCCCTGGATAATGCTTGCGGGTTGACGTCCTGCCGCAGTCGTACCGCAGCGTCGAGGGGTTTAGAGTTGGTTATGGTTGCAGTAGAGTCATGTAGCGTTGCCCCCCCCACTGCCTAGCCACGTCTAGCCACTGGGCTCGGGGTGGAGTTCTTCTCCCAGCAACACCCGCTTGCTGAAAGCAAGGTTGTGGTGGCGATTGACCTAGGCTTGTGCGAAATAGCGCATGGCCTGGATACAAAAGTCCTGAAGTACTGCCTGCTTCAGCGCCTATGGCCATCGTGTTGGATGAGGAGGTCACTTGTGACAGTCCCAGCTTCTGAGTGGCATTCTTCCATCTCCAGTAAAGCTGCCTCACACGAGCTGCCGCCAGGCATCCTTTGAGCTGCTGCCGTAGACTTCAACCCACTGCACCTCATGCCCAAAGGCCGGATCCTCTTCCTGAGCCAAAGCCCCAAAGCCCAACCAAGGCCCGAAAGCCTCAAAGTCCCGATGATTTCCTCAAACCTCAAAATGTGATAGCCGAAAAAACTCCCTCCCATGTCTGCTTCTGCCGCGCTAGCACGCGAGCTGCGTTTGGCGAGCAGGAGCTGAATAACAAGGAGGTGGTATTCTGTCGGGGTTCTGCGTTTTGGGGTTTAAGTGTGGAGGATTCAGATTGTCGCTTCTGTTTCTGTGATGAAAAGTTGAATGTGGGAGGCCCCGGGATGACTTTTTCAGGATGGTTGTTCTAGACAGTTCTACAGCGAGGAGCTCTCCGAATCGGACTTATAGAAACAACGTCGGTACATGGGAAGAGATATGATTCATACCGCGTGCGGATGTGGCCTTTGTATACAGAAGCACATTTAAGTTCAATTCCGAACGAGTCTAGAAGCGGTATTTCCGTGGGTGTAGTTTTTTGTTTTTACATTTCTGTTTCAACATAGTGACATAATATATAGTTACAAACACGACTCGGAAAATACTTTCTGGGAGTCTAGCTGCCAGAAGCCAAGCATGGAACAGAAACGACATCGACGTCTTTGAGGGCAGTCTTCTTGGTGTGTCGGCTTGTTAAGGAGGGATTAGGGTGGGTTTCCTTAATATTGCACCCCCCCCCCCCCCCAGATGCTGGGTTTTACATACAGCTGCTTTGCGGCATTTTTTCCGTAGCCATGGGTCTATGAACCTCCAACTTTCGGGCGCATGCTGCTGCAACTGCGCAGGAGCATCGTGCAGACGCGCAGTCTGCCATTCCAAGTCAATGTGGTGCCTCGGGCGACATCCGCCATCGCTAGCCTGTTTAAGGTAGTCCTTCTAGACCTGAAGCCCTAACCCCTAAAGCTCCTGCCGTCCCGTACTCTAAACATCCCCAAGCTTTAAGCGACATCCTCTTATCCCAACCCCTTACAGAAGTCCTATACCCGAAAGCCCAAATTGCATCCCGAGCCCTCACACCTTACTTCCCTTGCCCTATAGCTCCTTTTCCATTAGTCGTTTACTTTTCGGTTTCCGTTCGGTTTCTTTCAATTGCTGTTCGGATGCCTTTCGGCTGCTTTTCGGTGAATGAAGTTTCAGGTCCCCTCGCTTCGGACGCTGCGCGCGCTGGCCACTGGAAGCTCTTCGGGAAGCAAGGCCGAACTCAGGAGTTTAGATGAGTTTAGGGCCGAGTGATGCCGGTGCCATGTAGCAAGATAGGTGGAATGGGCGTGATCGCCAGCACATCTGGCTGGTTGACAATTCACGGCTTGCTAACGTCTTCACTCACAGTCCACTGTCACGCAGTACCGTGCAGCTTGTGCTGTTTGTCGGGCCTCATGCTGGTGCGTACACTCGAAACCCTGAACTCCCCCAAAGCCTGAGCCTCCGTGCAAATCTGTTAATGTGTTTTCCAATCGGCTCAACGGACGCAGGCCAAAACGCTGGCTGAAGCAGCGGCTGTCCCACCCGAGCGCAATCGGAACTTCAGCCCCTGGATTGTGGTTAGAGTTGGCGGTCTGGGGTTTGCGGTCTTCGAGTTTGGCAAGCAAAAGGGAAATGAACAAACGGGAAGAATGATTTTCTTGTGGCTTCCGAATCCTTGTGCTGCAAACCCAAAGAGCCGGCAACATGAGGCCCTGTCAACTCTGCCTTAATCCGCATTAGAGGATTGTAAGGATATCCTTTAAACTCTAGTTGATGTGGACGCCGAAGCCCCATGCTTCAGAGGTATCATTGCGCACGTGGACCACGGCAAAAGCACGCTCTGCGACCGCCTCCTCCAATCCTGCGGCTCCTGGACGGGCTTTAGGGGAGTGTAGGGTTTCTCGTTTTGAGATCCGTGGTTGCTAGGGCCATAGGATTGGCTCGCGCGTTTAGACTCATGTTGGCAGGGATGGGGCTTTCTTTTTGCTGCAACCCAGCACACCCGAGCCTTCAAGCCTTTTTCATCTCGAGTCCTACATCCAGTGCTCAACCCTAGCAAGGCGTGATCCCGGCAAATGCACCGGATCAGTTCTTGGATGGCCTCGAGGCGGGCCATTAGGTGTAAGGATTCCTTTTTTTCCGTCTAAGTGTGAGGCTGAGTTTGGGGCTTGTGGTTGCGAAAGCACTCCATGTTGTCGCGTAGAATGCTTTGTGTCTTTTTCGTTTCGGGTTTATTATCGCCTTCTATCACTGCTTCACGAGGTGAGGGCCAAGTTGCTTAAGGGCATCAGCTAGACGGTTCACTTGACTCGTTGCCCTTAAACCTTGGGCTCCTGTGGCATGAGCATGCATGAGCTTTGTGGGGCGTGACCAGATCAACACTACCCTCGATTCTTCACCCTACGGCTCGAGTTTGCGATGACCTCCAGGGTGTTGACCTCCAGGGTGTGATGCTCGCGACCTTGAATCCTCACGGACATCAAGCCACTCACAAGTCCCGAATCCCGAAACTCCCGAAGCTCCCGAAACTCCCAAACCTTTCAGCCCCGAAGCCTTCCATGAGGTGGAGCGCGAGCGGGGCATCACAGTCAAGGCCAGGGCAGCGGCGCTTGCGCTTCAGCGGGTTTACGGGGAGTTTGCGGGTTTTTCCAGGTTTACGGGTTTACGGGTTCAGACTTTGTGCGTTTTTCCTCTTTTTTCCCTTGCAGTCGAAGAGGCGTTGCTCGCTAGACATGGTGAAGCGCACAAGGGACAAGCTCACTCACGTAGTTTCCGCGTCATGGCACCAAGCTTCGGCTCTAGTTTGCGTGCACCAGGATGTTGTGTCTCCCGTCCTGGCTTAGACGACGATCGCTTTGAGAGAGGTTTCCGGGTTTGGGGGTTTAGGGTTTTGCTTTCAGAACCAGCGATAGGAAGAATCTGCTACATGTCAGGAGAGGCCGTCAACTCCGGGTTGGTTTAAGTTTAAGCTCACCACCCTGTCACGTCAGCTCTCGTAAGGGCAATAAGCTAACTTCCCTGAGCCCTGAGGCGCAAACCTGCTCCATGCTGGTCCGGTCTGAGAAGGATGGGCAGCAATACTTGCTCAACCTGTTCCTTGTCTGGCACAAGACCGCTCGGGGTTCAACTAAGTCGCCCAACCCCAAACCGCCTAAACAGGCCTTAAAAGGGCATCCAAAACTTAAGCTGCTCAGCTGCACTTGCCTAAGTCTTCGGTTGGCGATGGCCCCTCCCCTCCTCCGCCCCTCCCTTAAAACGTGTGCAAGTTGTCCTTTATTGCGCTAAATCTAAATCCACATTCCTAGGCCCCGCCCCCACTCGCCGAGGATCGACACGCCTGGGCATGTCGATTTCTCATACGAGGCACAACTTTTCCCCAGAGCAGTTCAGGCTTCAGAGGGGTTCATACGAGGCCACCAAGAGCTTTCAGGTGTCGGTTCAGGATTTAGGGCTTGGGGCTTCGGGATTGAGAGTTCTGGAATGAGGGCTCAGAGCACTTCCGGCAGCACGACATCTCGAACGATGAAGTTGTGTTTTACGTTGAGGGTTGAGGGTGCCGTGCATAGAGGCTCGGGGTTGAACTTAGGGTGCTACTTCTAAAGCGACAATGACAGGAAGAACCCAGTTCGTACACCAAGCCGTGAATGACTGTTTGCACCATTGAAGTCTCACCACTTCGCCCCCTGCAAATCCGTGCAAGGTGTCGCGCTCGCTCCATGCATGCCAGGGAGCCGTGCTGCTCTGCGACGCAGTGCAAGGCTGGGGCACAAGCCCAGTCAGCTGTAGCCAGCCCTGAAAGTTATTTGAAAAACTGAAGTTGCCCTCAAGCAAAAGAAGCCTCAACAGTTGGACCTCTGAAAAGCAGGGGCCAGCACGATAGGGCGAGTCGCAATGCCCTCTGCCAGCGCTCGGATCTGGCCATACTTGCTGGTGCGCATCCTGTGCCAAAGCTGACGGAGTCCAGTGAGTGCGATTGAGTGAGCAAACAGGAACATAAATTATGATAAGAGCCAAAGTCAAAAACATGGCATTTTTTTCGTTTCACATGAGCCCTTAGTACTGGACAGGCTTAGACAGAGATTGACCGGAAGCTTTGCCAACACCGCCGTGTTTGTGGATTCAACGAGTTCTCTCATTTTCTCGGTTCGGGATGCTCGCCGTGGTCTTCGGAAGAAGCCATCTGATCCCCACAGGCTCACAATTAGGTCAGCCGGCCAACTCAGAGGAGCGCTTGACATCGCAGCTGACAGGTTCCGAGTCCGTAACCCTGACCGACAGGCCAATGCAGGCTCGTCCCAAACCCTCAACCCCCACCACCCACCCCAAACCTCTGAAGTCTAAATTCGAAGCTCCAATACCCAAACCCTCTGAATACTCAAGCCGTGAACCACAGACTCCTCTCACGAGAGGCATCCAGGCCCAGACCGTGTCGACTTTCCATCAGGCTACCTGATGCAGGTTTGGGTTGTCGGTTGTCGGCTTTGGGACGGGCTGGGGGTTGGTTTTGAGGTTGCCTGGTCTGAGCCACCGACAAGGTTTCAAGTAGCTTTTGCTGGGATCTTGGCATGTCTTGGTCTCATGAGGCTCCGGACTCAGTATCGTGATTTCTGATGCGTTGCACTGGCCCTGGCACGCGTGCAACGTTTTTGTGGGTCGCGTGACATCCGCAATAGCCTTGCCCCGCTGTGTCGGCAACAATGATGTGCTTTCGACGTGTGTGGGAACCATGTTATCCCCGATGGTGGCTCGATCTGGCCAGCCTGCCAACCGGTTGCTGGGAGGCCTTCGTGAGACAAGGATGCTCCTGGCATCATTCCGCAGGCCGAAGCCTTGCCTTTGCCGGCCTTTTCCTGCGCAATGCTGCAGAACAGCTGCTGCAGTTGTGCTCGCCGTGGTGCCCCACACCTTCACTTTTGATGCGCATGCGGCAGAACTCTGGAAGTGGGTATCACATGTCGACTTGTCGACCAGTTTGACAACTGGCTTCGACTACGTGCCACCGTCCCTGGCTGCCTAGCTCTTGCTTCGTATGTTGTGTGCGCATTGACACCTTTTCCGATTTCGGCGTCCTGTGCTTCATTCTGTTAGCGAAAACCTGAGCAAAACGCAACTTAGCGGCTGAGCGTTGTATTGCACACCGGCGCAAGCCAGCCATTTCTAGCTAGACAAATTGTTTGCACCGCATGCACAGTAAAATGGGCATGTCCTGCTTCCTGTGCTGCGAGCATGCGACCATACGAAGGAGTCGATGATTAGTAGAGGCCCCACTGTGCGGTGCCGCAGATCGAGCGCCCCAAAAGCTTGAACAACACCGTGTGCGTCGCGGGTAGGGTTCTGTGAAGCTGTTTCACACTTTCAAAGCCAGCCTTCGATGTCAGGCTTTCGAAGCGGATCTCGAGGTGCTCTGTGCCCTGAGCAAGGTGCAGGGTTGTGCTCTTGAGTGTGTTTTGGGAGTTCTCAGGCAAGGCTGGCCGCGTTAGCCGTGTTAGCCTGAAGGGGGGGCCTGGGCTCCTGGGCAACAAAGACGTGAAGTCGCGTTTTTTTGGTTGTATTTCCTCGAGGCCAGGCAGGTGCAAGTGTTTTTGATATTGAGGGCAGTTGTGAGGGGTCCATAGGACGGGTGAAAGGTTGTAATGTTGGACTCGTTAGTATCCAGGGGTCCCCCCCCCTCAGACAATTTTGGGGTTTTCGGGGATCCTCTATAGGCTGGGACGTGGGGGCTGGGGGTAGGGCGGCTAGGGGTCAAGGGTTGAGGGGAAGCCTTGATGCTTGAGGGTCTAAGCTTTCCAGGCCGTGTAGCTCCCTGGCCAGGGGGGCTGCGGATTTGTGCGGGTAGCCGAAACAATTTACTAAAAGCGAATCAGGGCGGCTCGTTCTCCCTTGGAAAACTGTTTGGGGGCCTGTTTCGTAAAGAAATTTGAAAAAGGAAATTCAAGAAAGCCAGACACCATTTACGGTTCTGAGTTATAAGTTATAAATGAGAAATTATGAGTGATAAGTACGTTAATTAAACAAAAGTATCAAGTCGCAAGTCGGAAGTTAGACGTCGTAAGTTATAAGTTGTACGCCGTCAGTCATATGTGTTAAGGTATTTCAACCCAGCCTTTTCTGTCCCAGAGGTGGACTTGGGTCATGCGCAAAAAGAGGAGGTCAAGCGTTGCTTGGCTGCACGCAGAGGATTTGGGGTACCATCGGTTCTGGGGAGAACACAGGAGGTTTACCAAGCTGCACACACACAGGCACAGTTTGCCAGGAGGACTCCGGAGTTCGCATTCCAACTTAGTTCCAGACCTGGTATTTTCGTCAGACTCTTGTGCTCCAGTTTCTCGATTGGAAGGTCCCCGCTCATCCGACCTAAACATTAAGCACCCGAAAGCCAAAACCCCAAACCCCAAACCCCAAAAACCAAACCCCAAACCCCAAACCCCAAACCCCAAACCCCAAACCCCAAACCCCAAACCCCAAACTCCAAACCCCAAACCCTAAACCCTAAACCCTAAACCCTAAACCCCGACCCCCCCTCCCCCCTAGACTGAGGACAGATGTCCGTGCTGACCGGAGTCTCCACGGAGGAGGTGCTCGAGGTGCTCTCTGGGGTCTAGGGTTTAGGGTTTAGGGTTTAGGGTTTAGGGTTTAGGGTGAGCTTGCGAGATCCAGGGTTTCGTTCTTTGGTTAGGGTGTTTAGGAGTAAAGGATGTGGGTGATCGAGACTGAAATCTCACCTACACAATCACACTGCATGTTGTATGGGGGCTTGGCTATTTTTATTTTGGCTTGTTATATGAAGCTCTGAATGCAGAAAAGCAAAGCATGGCAAGGAACGAACCCTACCACCGCAGACTGAAGCCATAAACATACCCAAGCCTCGCAAACCCTATACACTAAGAGCCTGTGAGGTCAGCGGCAAGACAGGGCAGGGCGTTCCCAGCCTACTGGAGGACGGTGCATCATTTGGATGATCTGGGTATACGGTTGAGTGTGTGGGGCGTCTCCTGGCGCCCCGGCCGGAAATCGGATGCGCAAATGGCCGTTTCACCGAATGAGTGGCCAGCTCCAATCTGTATCCCTCACTCCGACATCCTAAGCCCGAGTTCAAGACGTTTGAGAGCTTCACTCCCCAAGCGTCAGAGCACTCCGAGCCCTCAGTTGGAGTCCCCCACGCCGCTCCGGAGGCCATCATCCACAAGGTGCCGCCACCCCGAGGCCGGGAGCCTCAGAAGCTTGAAGTCAGCGTGTTTTCGGACGGTTTTGGGACGCTTTACTAGTAGACGCTCCACACATGGCAGCTTTAGGCTTCAGGATTTTGTAGGACCTGCAGCTTCAGGGTTTAAGGTTGGGCTCTTGGGTTTTGGGATCAGCTCGGCTGATTGACTGATGAGCTGGTCTGGGTGGGAGGGCTGAGCGTGGTTTGGGACCGAAAAAGCCTGCACACTGGGGCATTGGAAGTGACCGCAGTGGTAGCGAAAGTTCAGAGTTTGGGAGTCGAGGGTTCGTTTTGCAAACTTCGAAGTGTTGGGTTCCTGTAACGATTCCCAGGACGGAGAGGCGATTGCAGCAACCGTAATGTTGACTTCACATTAGTGATTCCCGCCGCAATTGTAAAATCCAGCTGCCGGAACACAGTATTGTAACCCGCCACAATTGTAAAATCCGACCCGGGAAATCCGTTTTTTACGGGCGTGGTGCTACTACCTAATACTAAAACTAATAGTACGTCCTACCAGGATTTAGGCGAACATTATTGAGGAGGCCTTGGCCGGAGAGATTGATCAATGAAGGGGGGGGGGGTTTATTAATGCGAAGTCAACATTAAACCGTTCAAGTCCTTACTCCGAAGCCTTCGTTGCCCCCTTCGATCGAAGTCCTTCTTGATCCTGTAGCGCTTTAGGAACCCCTTTGCCCCGTCAGGCGAAGTCCGCGCGCCATTCAGAGCCTTGCTTTTCGACGCATATTATGACGGACGCTTGGACTCAAACCGCCTTCAGGCTTTCCCGCTTGGACTGTGGAGCTTTAAGGATCACAAGCATCGCCCCAAAGATCCTGAATCCTGGACTCGCGGCCAGTCCCAAACGTCGCCTTGAAGACCCCAAAGGTTTACAAGAGTTTACAAGCCTGAGCCAAAAAGCCATCCTGCAAGATCTACAACGCCCCGAGGGCCCGAAGCCCTTCAATGAGAGGTCGGCGTGGGATGGTCCTGTTGATCGCTATCCATGATGGGGAGCTGAAGAAGGGTAGCAAGATCCACTGCGCCTCGGTGGGCCCTCAGGTTCATCTCTTTGATATTCATGAGTTGGAAGTTGGCAAAGACGTTCGTTAGGTATCAGGTCTTGCGGGTGGGCGTTGGGCGTTAAGAGGTCACGGCCAAGGGGTGCAGGGACGGGGTACTTTCAACCTGTGTGTTTTTTTCGACGATGGCTAGGCCTTCAAGGGCCGCTTTTCTAGGCTTGTAGCAGCAACCAAGGATGGCTTTCAGCCCTGTATTAGCCCTGAAATGCTGTATGCTGTAGGGCTCAGCGACGGGAAAAAGAAGAGTTCGGGTAAGAGCGACTGCGCCTCCGAGAAGGTTCCTACAGCGGCAGGGTCCACCTCGCCATGGTGCCTTGGTCGAGTGTTGAGGTCAGGATGTTGCAGGGAGGAGGGTGAGAGTTTGAGGGCTGGAACGACCGGGAATGAGATTCTCTGAGGGGGCCTGTGCCATCACTGTAGCCCTGAAGCCAAATCCCCACCAGCATGCAAGTGAGGCAGGATGAACGGAGTAAACTTCAGGTAGGCGTGCGACGAAACTCCGCAAGTTCGTGCTGGCTGTGTAGCGGCAAGAAGATGCGACAGAAACTGCTGCGCAAACGCTGGCTTTTCCCACACCGTCAACTTTTTGAAGGCCCTCCGCGACAACCTGCGCAAGCTGCGATGTTGCCTTAAGAGTCTCTGTAGAGTCTGGGAAGGGGACCAGGACTGGACAAGCTTCGCGCAATTTGCGCTGGGAGCGTAGCGGATGCGCCACTGAGCTCCTGCTCCTGTTCTGGAAACTAGGCGATTCAGGAAACCACGGGCTCAGGAACTGCCCGACTCAGGAAGCCATGCAGTTCAAAATGCTGCCCGTTTCAGGAAACTAGCTGTTCAGGAAGGCAAGAAACGTTTCGATTCAGGAAGCTGGCCGATTCAGGGCTGAAGGCTATTCTGCAAGCAGATCTGACGAACAACAATTTAAAATCATGGCTGACCTGTCTGGTGGGGGGTGGGGGTTCGACATGCACAAGCCAGGGCAGCTAGCTTCATGAATCCGAAGTTGTCGACTCCGTGCTTGGCCTACTTTCCGAAGCCGTGGTTTTCAGGTTCCCGACTCCGCGTGTGGCAGTTTGCAGAATCTGCGGTTTCCGACTCGGCACGTTGCAAGTTCCTGAAACCTTCGATCCCACCGCCGCTGTACGAATCCAATTGTTACTGTTGCGCGAATCCGAGGCTTCCCGAACGCACAGTTTCCCCGAATCTGCAGTTTCCCAATCTGCGTTTTCCGGTTTCCCGATTAAGTTTCCCGAGTCCACATTTTTGGTGTCCCGAAACCGCGTTTTCCAGTTTCCGAATCCGCGGCTGACCAGAAAGAGCAGCTGGTGGGTACCTCAGACGCGGTGAAATACCTCTTGTCTCGAAGCAACCCAAGCAGCCCTTGTCCCCCCAGCCCGCGGCTCGGGGCTGGGAGTACAAGGTTTCAGGGCCTCAGGCAGTGGAACAACAAAAAGCTCCAATTCCCAGGCCCGAATCCTCTGAATCCTAAATGGCTTAAATGGCATCACTGAAAGCTGGAGGCCTGAGTGGCACTTCAAGGCTTGCAAGGGCTCCGGAGCTTGAAGAGAAAGGGCTGAGAGCTCGATGATCCGGGAGACCCCTAAGAGCCGTAAGACACGGTAAACACCGAAACTCCCTTGAGCCCAACTCACCCGGAGCTTCTCCAGCTCTTTTGGGTTGTGACTTTAGGGGGGGGATTGTGAAGGGGGAGTGCTTTCTCTGTTGGGTTGCTTGAGGACATCGGCCTCCTCTACCCTGACCTCTGCTCCGTGGACAGCCTCCGGAGTGGACAGATCGGCTTCATCGTCGTTGGGGCCAAGGAGCCCCTCCCTTTTCGCCGCTTTTTGGTTTTCGAGGCTTCACCCAACAACCGAGTTCTAAGCCATGAAGCCTTTTCAACCCATTGACCCATTAAACCAGTAACCGACAACCGTAACCAATGAACCCATTCATCCAACCATTTTGCCCCTCTGAATGGGTTGACTCATTGACCCACCGCTTTGGCCCTATGACTGGGTTAACATGTGAACCCCAGCAGTGCAATGACAGGGCCCAAATTCCCGTCACGTGGCCCGTCATTTCCTTTCCTCTGAGAGTAGGAACCCCACAGTGCAGGCACCGTTTTGGGAATACGGGTGAGAACAAAAAAGCCCGGCAACTGAATATTGCGAGCCAACAGCACTCTGCCTGCTTCGCACCGTCGAATAATTACAAGCGCATGCTCGTTATGTATAGGACAGCTGGCAAACCAAGTAACGCCTCTGGGGGCCTATCTCTGGGCGGTTTTTTACAGGACCCCAAATCCGACCATTGTTTTGAACTGCAGCCAACATCTTGGTCCTGCACCTCAAGCATCTCGGCTCCTTTTTTCCGGAAGAGGATATTCGCAGCTTCCGCGTCGGCGAGACGGTGTGGCAGGAAGGTGGGGGACATAGAACTGGGTCGGGTTGGAGGCTGCGGGGTTCGCAGGTACAATCTCAAGCTCATCTGAACCGCAAGCCCGAAACCCTAAGTTTCGGCGGCTGACCTGCAACAAGCGCAAGTCGACCTCCGATTCCTCGCAATGGTCCTGCCCCCTAAAAGACCTTAGAAGTCCTGCAGCCTAGACTCCAAGCCCTGAACTTTGAGAAGCCTGAACGCTAGAGCCGCTAGAAGCCCGAACGGCCTGACCAAACCCCTCAAGAAAGCCAGTGAGACCTCAAAATAAGCAGGTGGCGAGAAGTCCGGGGAGCCTTTCCCCGGCTTCAAGAAGGCCCATCCTATGGTCTATGCCGGCATCTTCCCAGAGGCGACAGGGGCGGAGGGCCACAACCCCAAGTTCTCCTAAACCCGAATTCATGGGAATGCAGGCCATCTAGGTTCTTTAGGGTCTAGGCTGCTTCTGGGTTCCTGAAGTCCTGAACTTGAAAACCTTGAAGCTCTCGAAGCCCCTATAGAAAGCCTCACCAGGCCGTGAGCGACGGTGAGAAACTGGAGACAGCCATGCAGCGCCTCCTTCTCACAGACGCCTCGGTGGAGGCTCCCTGGAATCTGTCTTGGTGTCAGGTCTTGGGCTCGGGGCTTCACTAGAACAATTTGCGTTTCAGGACCTTTTGAGTCTTTTTTTTTTTGGGGGGGGGAGGGGGGGGGGTTGGTTGTTTGGGCATTTAGGGGGATGTCGCTGTGATTTTGTCAAGGGTGGGGCAAGTGCCCTGAGCGCCCTGCAGGCCCGGAGGGACATCTCACCCGTCCTCGGAGCCGGTTTCCGGCGCCTTGGTTTGTTGGCCAGTTTGTTGCGCGCTGTGTTGCGACTTTTCGTCAAGCGCCTGTGAACCTTGAGATGTGGGTTTCAATCGGCCTGTGAGAGGAAGTATTGATTCTGGCAGCTTCTCAGGGTAAGGTAGAGACTGCTGCCGTCTGCCAAAAGCCCAACGTGGCTTAGATTCCCGTGAAGCATCATGAAGCGGTGCGCTATATTGACCTGTCTTCTACTGCAGTCATGCAATGCTGGTGTGGACGAATGCGTTGGCCCACAGCATGCAGTGGAGTTTGAGAAGGTTCTGCAGAGAAAAGGTTGGGGCTGTAAATTGCTTTCAAGTTTCCATAGCTAGAAAAGCCGATACGGCAGTTTCCCTGTGAAGGATATCAGAAGAGCATGCCTCCGAACTTTGCCAAGCAGAATGTGTCTGTGGATGTTCAGGTCCAGTTCTTTCTTCAAAGCTTTGATGCCGTGGATGAGCAGCACGAGTCAGTGGCTCTTACCGGGTTTCTGCGAACATGGTGGACGGATTCGAGGTTGGCATTCGCCCAGGACCCGGGCAAGGCTTGTGTCCAAGCGCTGACCGTGCCTGACGACATGCTGTGGGGACCGAAGATCTATATCTACAATGCCATTAAGCTAACTTATGAGAAGAACGGAGCACTTACAACAGTGCATGCGAACGGGACCGTGTTTCATTCTGTGGCCATCCATGGGAGTCTGAAGTGCGCCATGCAGTTCCACCGTATGCCATATGATTCCCACGGCTGCTTTCTAAAGCTTGGATGCTATTCGGAGACCACTCGCTCCATTCAGATCAGACCTAGGTATGGCTCGGTTCATGACTACATGAAGCAGACAGGTTTGGGAGTAGTTGGAGACAAAATGTTTTCACCCACTTGGTTCATTGAGGGAGAGCAATTAATTCGGAGCCCCGGAATCCGGACAGCCCATTTCTGGCCGGACTTGGGAGGAGACACTGACATCGTCTTCCTCCCTTTCCAGTTTTCACGCCGCCCGGGCTACCTTGTTCGCATGGTCTTGGTGCCATCATGGCTGTTCCTGGTTGTCAGCTACACAGGGTTCTTTATAGATCCGGCTTCTGCACCTGCGCGGGCGGCAGTTGCCCTGCTTCCCGTCCTCATTATGCGCTCATTGCAAGGGTTTGTGTTCTCCAAGCTCCCGCAGGTTGCAACATGCGTGTGGCTCATTGATTACTTGCTGGGCTCGATGATCCTGTGCTGTTATGCAGCTGTGCACCTAGCTGTTGTGCAGCTCCTCTTAGGTTTGGAGGGCAGAGCGGCGGAGAATTTGAAGCGGCTACAGAATGTTGAAGATACGGCTCGAAAGCTCATTGACAAGTCTAACAAGGACAAAAAGTTCGTTGCCACCTTGCTTAGTGAATACACTCCGACGCCGCACCTTGGAACCTTGGTGTCTTACCTGGCAAGAAAGAGAGAAGACCGAGCTCCAGAAAGCGAGACGCAAGGACGTAGGAGAGCCTTCAGCGAGGTGGCTGAAGAAGCCGCAGCGATAGGCAAGAAGGACAAAGCTGGGGAAGACGCCGCACAGTCTCTGCTGAGGAGTGAAAGTCCGACCCGGACGCTTGAGAGCGTCTCCATGCCAGAGCAAGTGGATGAACACTTTGCCCTCCATGTCCAGCGCAACAGCGCGCACTCTCCCATTGCACAGAATGCAACGACCGAGGGTGACTTGGAAGTTATACGCTACCTTCTTTCCTTATGGACAGACGAGGTGCCGGAACCGACAGCCACACCGGAGATGCTTCGAAGAGTCATGACAAGGTTCGGTATCTACATGACGGTGCCCGATGCTGCAAAAATCATGTGCATGTTCCTCCGCGATAAGGGCTTCGATACACTGGACGATATCAGCAGAGTACGCATCATCTTTTCGCTGTTCATGGAACTGATGTTGGATATAGAAAAATACAGAGTGGCTGTGAGGCCCCTGCGTTGGTACCAAGTACCGCTTTCACAAGGGGTTCCTTGGTCCATGAGGCTAGATGTTGGCATGCGCATGCTTTTCCCTTTCTGCGTGGCTCTCCATGCCGCGATCTCAATTGCTCTCATAGACATTTACCCCGAGAATCCCGAAGTGGGTCTCGTGGCAGACCTGAGGAGTGTAATGCAGTGGCAATGACCGCCCGTTTTCACCGCCGGTTTCAGTTGGCCACTCTTGGCAAGGCGCGGAGGAACCTTGGATCCGCCCTGCAGAGAGGACAAACATGGGAGCCACCCCCTTGCACAGAGGCTGCATCTCCACGTAAACCCTTAACCCGAAACCCGAAACCCTAAACCCTAAACCCTGCACCATGTCGATCCGTGATTCAAAACCCCCCTAAGACCTTCGACCAACCCTATGCCGAAGTCTTAAGGGGGTTTATGGGGACGGGCTTCGGGTTCAGGGTACGTGCATGCTGTTCGTAGACTGTAGCACGTACGTCCACACCAGCTTGAGTATAAGTTGGCACAGGCCCAAAGCTTCATAAGTCCTGGACGTCCTAGACCCCTATGCCTGCAACTTGACCCCCGATCCCTCAAATCCCGAAAGCCCGGAAGCCGCCAAAGCCTTGTGCTTACTCACAAAACGCTGACATGCCCCGAAATCTGCAAGGTGCGGCTTCCTCGGCCTTTTGCACCTGGATGTCTTCCGGCAGCGCCTCTCCAAGGAATACGGCGGCTTGGCCCAATCTGGGTTTTGAGGTGTTTGGGCTTCGCTAGGTGGCCTTCGCCACTCGTCATAGGAATCTACTCCTGACATACGGGCGGACTCGTTGCGGCAACGGCTGGTAGCCAGGCGGACGCTGCGTGCATTGCTAGTAGCTGGTGGGGTTTGTGGTGTCCCGGTCACTGCTCCGGCTCTACGCACGCTTCGCCACCGCTCTGCGCCTCTCTTCGGGTTTCTCTGTTCCCTCTTCTTCTGCTTCTGCGTCTTCTTTCGAGCAGTTTCGACGCGCCCTTCTCCAGGCTCTTGAGGCCGCGACGCACCGATCGTCTGGTGCCTCCTCCATTCGCGTCCGGCGCTGCACGGGCCAGCCTAAGCTTCCCTTCGCCGTTTCGCCATCTGAGGCCTTCCTTGTTTCTTCGTGAGTAGGCCGCATCGCAAAGCCCTCGTGGTTCTAGTTGGGCCTCCACGCCCTGTAGCCACGTTTTCGTCCTCTCAGGATTGTTTCTTGTCTTTGATGAAGACTTGCGTGGCCACGGCCTCCTCTTGCCTTTGCTCACTTGCACCCGGTGGAGCTACATGGTTGCTGACGGTCTCTGAAGACAGCGAGTTGGTGCGACGGACCTCGGTGCAAATGTGACATTGCGTTGGCACCTCTCCTTCCTCTGCAAGAACTCCACCGTAGACATTTCAGCTATAGCAGAAACCGATGTCTGGTACCTCTATTCACGGTGAAAGCAACACCTGGTGAGAATTGCTAGGGAGGCATGACGAGCACTTTTCGACAAAGAGGGCGTCAAGCGTCTGAAGCGGAGCAGGGCGAGAACTCAGGACACTCAAAGAAATCATTTGGTTTCATGCGCTGCTTGTTACTTTTACAAAACAAGCGTAGCAAAGTCTTGGCTGTCTCATGGCTTTCCACTCTGCGAGATGTCCGAATACCGCATGGGCTGCTCTTCCCCTCCAATGCCGAAGTTCTTCTTTGAACAAGGGACCCCTTATCATCCTGTAAACATCCTTGGGTTGCCCAACTGTGGTTCAAACTCAGGTGTGGATGTCCTGGCGACGTCCCCCACGGTGCCATACCACCTGAAACTGAGCAATGGCAAGGAGGCAGCCGCCACCCAGAACTAGGGCTGAGGCTTTCCTTGGGCTTAGGGTTTGGAGTCGAGGCTTCGATGACAATTTAGACCTCGCACTCCCGCCCCTTTTTCCTCCCTCAACTAGCTTTCTTTTCGAGGTGGTGGTTGAGCATGCTGGGGACTTTCCTTCACCGCCGGCGATGCCACCGAAAGAAGTGGAGGAGGGACTTCTGCAGTAAGATGCAAATTTGACAGCAATCCTTCGGGTTAGTCTAGGCCCTGGAGCCGTTCTTGCCATCGATGTCCTAGGAGCCATTGGTGATTGCCACCGTTGCCGCAGCCTGGGTGTGTATGCAGAAAATGTCGGCGCCACAATGAGCCAGCCGGATGGGTCGCAGGGTCTCAGCCTTGAAAAAGTTATCACCCATAGCACAAATGGGGCTCCTAAGACTAACCCTGACGAGCTTACTCAATCTGAGAGATATTAAAGATTAGGTCCTTATTCTTGGTCACTTTTTCTTTCATTCACAGGAGTTTCTCTGGTCGTTCTACTGTTTTTGTGTTTAGTCCATCGGTTGTTTTTCTCCAAAGTCTCTGTTCTCCCGTTATTCTCCTCGCGGCTATCCTTTGTTTGCTAGTCGCTTCCCACCTCTCCAGCCCCCTTCCACCTATTGCACCCAGACCCGCACCACACACCCTCACCTACCCCCCCCCCCCACCCCCGCTCACCTACACCATCAGAAACCCGCCCGAGCCGACACCAGCGACATCCACTGCACCCAAGCCCACACTCAAGCCAAGCACACGCACACGCCACCATGCACACCATGCCTGCGTGCGCACTCACCACGCACCAAAAGCACTCACACCAGGCACCAAAAACACTCTATGATTTCTTGGCCACTCCTATGTCAAGTGCCGCGCGCCTTCAAAGCTTGCTTTTGGGGTGGAAGTTGACATGTTGGGCAGCGTGCCTTGAAAAGCAATTGCCAGGCTGCTGGCAGGGGCGCAGTAAGCATATGACCGAATAAGCATAAGGGGAGGTGTAGCATGCGCTGCACAATCCCAAAAGCAGACCGACTTGGCAAATGCACTGCAGATGGCAGGCTGTTCAGGTGTTCATTACCAGCATGGGCTTTGGGTTTAAAGTCAACCCCTCCCGGCCCCCTCTCAGCTCGAGACAAAAAGTGGGCTTTGACAAAAGCTTTGGGCGGTTTATACCCCAGCATGAGACGGTGTACCCGGACTGGGCCAGGCCGGACCCCCCTCCCCATGGCGTTTAAAGTTTGCATTCGACTGTATCTCATATGTGGACCAATGCACACCGGGTGATAAACGGCGCATGTGGGAAGAGCCCAGCTCGGACCCCCTGCCCCCTGTATGCCTCTGGCTGCGACGTGCGGGGACTTCCAAAAGCCCCCCAGCGAGGTCCTGCCTCGAGAGCTGACGCCCGGCATCCAGCAGCTCTGCCTGGACCGGCGTGGGGAGGCCGCAAGAGAAGGGCTCGCGCTTGTGTGGCGTGTGAACCGAGAACATTGTGTGTTATGTGTATATATACGTGCGTCTGTGTGTGTGTGTGTGTGTCAATCTTTAGCCGGGCTTTGGGAGCTTTGAGGGTCTTGGGCATTGAGGCAGCGTTGCTCTCAGACTCTTGAATTCACAAAACAACAACCCCAAAGCCCCTAAAACTCCCTCCACCCCGTGCCGCTGCTGCTCCGCGCACTGTGCCCAGGAGCTCTCTGCCGCTGCCTTAGAGGTTTCGGAGCAAATCTACGCATTCTGGACCTCAAGGTTGTTTTTAAGCATGGCTAGAGTAGTGCCAGCATCGGCAGCATGCCCATCATGCCCTCTCGTCTCCTTAACGAACGAAGCTCTGAGGAACACACTGCTGGCACCGGTTGCCGGTTCCTTGCCCAAAGTTTTTCGCATCGCTCGAGTCGACCCGCCCTCTTGCTATTTTGCCCATGACACATGCGATGAGCGAATAAAAGACCATGTGTGCACATTACCTAGAATATTCTAGGCGCTCCATTCGCTTTCTCCCACTTTCTCTCAGTCGTTTATGCGGGCTTTTCTAAGGGATCAAAAGAGCGCATGAAAAGCCCATGTGTATGAATAGCTCGAGCGCCCAAGCGGTGTGTTTGCGCTCACACATGTTATTGGGCATCTATTGGGCTCTTGAATGCAGCATAAAAAGCCATATGAAAACGCTAGAAGCCCTTGCATAACACCATTTTTGTTAGTGTGCGCAAGCTCACCTTAATGCCATTTTCCACGGTTAACCCTGCCTTGTCCTAGCCAACGAAGTGTCTGATGGAAAAGACGAGGGTTAGTTCACCCCGAGCGCTGGACCCTCAGTACTGGCTCATGAGGGTGCGATTTCTACGCTGGGTTCATGGGTAGACAGGCGACTCGCGAAATCAAGTGTCTGGTGGAAATTGTACTAGATCTGACGGCAGAACTGCAAGTTGCTACCCAGCACTTGGACTGGCAAGGCCCAACACAGAATCAACGCCCCGCGTCCTTAAGAGCCTCTCTTCAAGAAAGCTGCTTGATGTTGCGCAGCTCGTGCACACGGTGAGCTGCAATGCCGGGAGGGGCTCCACTCCCAGGGAGGCCAAGGCCTGGAACGCATTTGCAGTCGGACCATGGCAACTCTCCTCTGTCTTGCAGAGATGGCAGTCACGAAGTCTGCGCCCGATGCATCCTCTGGCTTTGGCAGAACGGTAACTCCATGCACGGGAAGGTTACTCTCCTGGTGGAGCTCCGTCATGCTGCTGTACGTCTCGTGAGACGAGTTTCATGCAGGAAAACTTGCTGAACCACCTGTGAGAATGTCGTTTGAATCAATGTCTGGGAGTAAGGCGGCGTCAGAGCTCCAGTCCTCTCCAGAAGAACGAATACATGAGCGAAAAGAGGATACAGATCTTCACCTGTAGCCAGCACCCAGCAGTAGCATGTTAAACTGCCACTCCCTCTTTGGGGTGGAATGTGGTCGCCCATGGTCGCCCATGCCGCCTCGGCCCGTCTCTGTGGGAGACGCCTGTGCGTCTGCGCAGCCACATTTCGCGCAGAAACGGAAGAACGAAGCCTACACTTAGGCAAGTTTATGGTTTAGGGCGATTGATGAGGGCCGTCAGAGCTGAAAAGTGCCAAGGTGGAGCCCTTGGACAACGCGGGCGAGCGCATCCTCATGAAATGGAGGCGAACCTGATTCTGGAGTTCATGGCTTTGGGGTTCCTAAGAAGTTCCCTTTGCAGTGCAACCCCCCTCATGCGTGGGCGGGAAAAGGGAGGGGTCTTGCCATGCGAGCTTCACCTCCAGATTATTTCTTCAAATCCAGGGCTTTCTGGAAATATCCGCTCTCGTAATGGAAGCTCCGCTGACCAGTGGGATGGGGCCTTTTTTTTGTCTTGATGTCGGGGGGTTGCTAAGCAGATCCTTAGATTGGGGGTTTGGGGTTTGGGGGTTCGGTGGTCAGCAGTGCAGCATCAAAGCGGGCCGCTTCGGGTTAATGCTTTGATGCCCGCGACTCGAAGCCGCAAGCTGCACTCAGGCTGCCACTGGCAGAGGTGGGCGGCTTTTGCTGAGTCCCTGTCCGATCTAGACAATGGTCAAGTGCACTCTTACTAGCTATGTGCTCTGCAGACTTGCATTCTGCAGAGGAATTCCATGCGAGTGCTACTAGTGGTGCATGTATCTGCAAACTCATTATCACATAACACAATGCCGAAACGAAACGTGTGAAATACATTTTAGACAGCAATGAAGGCAACAGAAGTCTCGTTCGGTACACAAACGATACGAAACTGAAGCTCGAACCAGGTTTTGGATGTTTGGGATTTTTAACGTATACAATTGTGTAAGCGTGTAAAGGTGTGTGTGTGTGCAGATGAGAAATGTAAGATAAACATATCTTTGGAGCGACGGCACTGGTCGAGAAGAACGAGGAGATCTCGGGTGTGTGTGTGTGGTCAAGTTGGACATACTGAAATTCAAAATGTCAATCGACCACCGTGGGGAGCACGTAAATTAGAAACATATTTTGAATGTGTACAGACGCAGTACTCAATTCTCAAGCTCCCTGTCAAGTGCCAGCAGGTAGTGCCCTGTTTTTTGAGTTTACTACACGCTGCTTGCTGCATGGGTGCAAGACAAATGAGAGAAGGCATCGTGTCTCTCAGCTGATGTGCTCTGCTGCCGGCAAGGTCATCACTGACTTCTTCGACAAGCTCCAGGTGGGACTGGAATCCGCTTCGCACATCCTCCAGAGCCCCTCCAGAGCCTGCGAGCCCCTCACCGTGCAGCAGACACGGCGGCTGAAACCAGCCGCCGGAAGATCCAGGAGCTATCTATATGGCCTATGCTTAATTGCGTTCTCTAAACCTCCCAAGTCGGTGTGCCCAGAGGCCCTTAGCCATGGCTTTGCCAGTTTCGACTACCAGCCCGCGGGCTTCCAGCCGGCATGGCACTCAACGCGAAGCCAAGCATCCCAGTTCTGCTGCGTTTTTTTTGCTACATTGGTGGATGCCGGTCACTTCTTCGAGGTCTCATGGAGGTTGTTTGGGGTATACCACCCGACCACCTCACCTTTTGCAGACAACAATGCTTGTAACTGGCGAGTGACTTCTCATATTCCACCAAGACTGCACACCGCTGCATGTGCCGAGGTTGACCTGGTGAAGGCTCGGTTTCATGTGCCAGATGTTTAGGACTCAAGTGGGGCTTGAGGATTTAGGGCCTTTTAGGTTTATGGCTGTAGGGTTGCAGGTGTAGGGACAGTGAGATGTCCATGCCTCGGACGTAGGATGGCTGCTGGTGGCTGCTTCTCAGAACGGTGTAGGCTCCCTGAGCCGGTTTACTCTACTTTGGGCTTGAGCCTCCGGTTGGCCTGATGCCTTTTTGATCTCCACTTGCCATCTCCAATCTACAACCTCCCAAATCCCATCAACTCGAAGCCTCAGCCTCTTCTTCAATGCGTCAATCCATGAACATTCCGGGCCCGAATCCCAACCCAAACCCCCTCAACCCACCCAAAAATCTGACCCCAACAAAAGCTGAAAAGAAGCTGGAAGGTGGGTGTACGGCTCAACAACGAGCAAGTCGATGCCTTGAGCTTCTTTGCCTTGCGATCTCGTGCTCCGGAGGCGCGGTTTGGGTTTCGTTGGGTTTGATTGCGTTTCAGGGTTGGGAATCCGAGAGTGTGTATAGATCCTCTAGGATCTGAGAAGGATGCGGGCACTAGGGTTTCAGGTTGAGGGTTCAGACGGGTTCAGATTTGGTGCTGAAGCGGTGAAGAGGAGCCAAAATTCAACACTCATGACTGGGAGTATCTTTTTGGCGTATGAAGTTCTGAAACCAAAGTCTTCCTTGTCCATCGCTCATTGACTGCTGGGGCTTGTGAGTCGTTCGCCTCCAGCATGCCAGGTGTCCCGAAAGTACCTGGAGAAGCTGGAGAAAGTCATCCCTGCGCAGCCCGGCTACGATTTGCAGAGATGGGGGGGGCACCTCACATCGAATGTCGCTTTTTTTTTGCTGGAGCTCAGCAGATTGCCGCGTGGGACATGTGATGGCATGTCTCATTCTAACCCTGTCTGACCCAGTGGCAAGCTGTCCAGGTCCAATTAAGACATCAAAGGCCCACAGCCCCGGTAGGCAGCTCTTCGACATCGGTATCCAGGCCGTCGTGGGCGGAAAGGTGGTGGCGAAGGCCGGACCGTGGGCATGATTTCGGATTGAGGCTTTTAAGGAAGCAACGCGTCTTCTGTGATGAGCACTCTATGTTGATGGGCCGATAGCTGCGCGCAGCAGCATCAGCCAACAGTTGCTCTGAGTTCGGAATTTCTGGTTGGTGGATTCCGCTCTTTCAGCATTCGTCCTCGTCAAGTGCCCGAAGCCGTAAATGTTGGCACACTGAAGGTTTCTTAAGCCCCGCCCCTGCCAGGTCCGGATCAAGGCGCTCAGAAAGGTCGGGCTCGGTGGGTGGTGCCCGAATTCGGAGAATCCACGCGCTTGAAGGGTCTTCCGGATGCAAAGTTGCCAAACCTTCAACAGAGACCCTGCAGATGTTCCCGCGAAACACCTGAAGCTGTGGAAACTCTCAGCGAAGTCTGAACAGTCCGAATGCCCGAAGGACGTTGTGGCACAGAAGATCTTGAGCCACGGCCACAGCGGAGATCCTTCGCGGAAGGCAAAGCTCTTGGAGAGGCGGCAGGGGGGGCCAGGAGCAGATGAGAAAAGCCCCTTGATCAATAATCTCAGAGGACCAACCACTTGGGATGTTCCCCTGTATACTAACAGTCCTTGATAAGGTTTCTAGTACCCCCCATGATATTCCCCTTCAAGGACCGTTAGTATGAGGGGAACTACTCCTACAAGGAGTGCTGAGTCCTAACCCCTCCACATGTGCAGCTCCAATTTTGGCAAAGCCTGAGCAGGCCTGGCGCACGTGTGGGGTGCAGGTGTCCGGCCATCCTATGCCCAGCGTCCCGTTCAGGCAGAAGGAAGGCAAAAAGCGGCTTCGCGAGATTGCCAAAGTCCAAGTGCCTCCCGAGGCCTGGAAGCCTAGGAAATTTCGGCTGGAGCCCTGCAAACCCTCAACCCGTCAAACCCAAATCCTTAGCAGTAGAGTAGGTAACCTTTAACCTTCTTGGGGTCGTCCAATACCTATAAAATCCCAAAGGTTAACTTTGAATTCCCCCAGGTTACTGGACAACTAAGAATCTCGTTCCTAAACTTCCTAAGTCCTAGATCCTACAGCGGATTTAGAGTTTTTAGGTGGTCTTCTAGCTGTGGCTGCCCTGCAGAGCAGACTACCTATGGCTTGGGGGTCGGGGATCCTTTTTGTTAAAGGTTTAGGTCCAGTTTCGGTATGGAGTCCAGGGTTCAGGGTTTGCGAGTGGCCCTGCTCCTCTGCCACGATTCTCCATGTTTTCGTGAGGCCTTCGTGGCGATGGTCAAGATGTGACCGATCCGACCACTGCGTTCCCCCGCAAAATCAGAGCTTCGGCTTCGGATTCGCGAGATCTTGGCGCTTACATGGCAACTCCTTGCAGCACCCGTGAATATTTCTCTCAATGAATCTTAGCGGCTAGGATGTCTGACTTGAGGCGCACGTCCAGCGTAAAGAGCTGTCCCAAGCATCGCAACTACCAGGCTTTTGAACTCTCAGCAGGTGCCAAATATCGGATAATATCGCGGTCTCCCCATTTCGTAGACCTCTGTTCCGTGTCGCGAAACTTGGGGCAAAATGGCGAAGATAATGATGCTCGTGTTGAAGGCTGGACTGAGGAACCGTGCCGGAGTGCCGCCAAAACATCCCAGCGCACATTTCGGTTTTGTCCTCTTTGGAGTGCTCTTCGAACTCTGATCAGTAGGGAGAGATTTGAGCGAAATACTGCCTCAAGCAGAGTTGGCCCTTCTTCCGCAGGAACAGCAAACTCGACACGCCGACCTCCAAGCACCAACAAAAGCTCAGGAAACCCAAGCCATCCAATGCCAGAAGCCCTCTCAATCCGATCCCTACCCCAAGCTACACTGAACCCTCCCCATGCCGCGACCCGGGCGATGCTGGGGGTGCCGAGCTGGTGAATCATAGGCCTGGCCAAAGTGACGCGAACATACATTTCGATTCCAGGTTTTGGCGCTTGGGGGTTTAGGGTGCAAGGTTTGGGTTTGTGTGGGGTTGGGTCTTTTGAGGGCTTTCGGGTTTTGGATGTGGGGGTGCAGGGGCTTAAGGTTTAAGGGTTTCAGGGATTTGGGAATAGAGGTGTGGCGCCTTTTCGGCATCCAGAGCTTTGGGACGCTTAGCGCGTTAGGGTTTGGGACTTGGGTTGGGATTCCGAGGAAGGACCACGATTCAAACCACGTTGCCCTCTGAGAAATCCCTACGCAATCCAGCCCTTCCCTACCCTCAAAGAGGGTTCAGGAGTCCACAGTCGTTTGGATGTTGACCCGGCGCCCTTCACAGCTCGAAACCTTGGAGCCTCCACAAAAAGAACCCCAAATACCGGCAGAGCCCCTAATCTTTGAGCATCCTTTCCACACCCCGCTGCTCGCTCCCCAAGCCCCAAAGCTCCCAAACCCTGATAGCTCTGCAGCAAACCCCCCCCCCCCCCAACACCGTAAACCTAACAATCTCCCCCAGCGATAAAACCTCAAACCTGATATCCCTGAAAGCCCTAACCCCATGGCAAAGCTCGGGGGCCTCCCGCCCTGCGGCTTCGCGGTCTTGGCGGACAAGGGCGGCCAGCCGCCGCTGCTCGTCGAGCGCCGGGCGAAAGGCAAGCGGGTGACCGCGCCTCGGATCCACAGAGGGCGGAAGTCTGGGGCGTTCAGGGCTTTTTTGGGGTTTAGGGTTGAATGAGGATTCCTTTGGGGCGAGTTTGGGGTTCACCATCTTGGGATCGACAGAAGGTTGTCCTTCGCTCTGCGAAGATGAGTACTTGCTTTGCAAGTGGAAGCAACGTGAACGTAGCCCACTTAAGTTACACAAGCGCTAAGAGTCCGCCTGATGTCTGGTGTGAGCGATGTAGTTTCAGTGCAATCGCTTCCTCACTGTCACCTCTCACTACCCTCGACTCCCATGAGCTGAGTCATCCTCGACTGCGAGAGCGCAAGGGCCATAGCAACTCCCCGAACACTTGGCCGTTCGCTCGTGCTCCCTTTGAACATCGGGGACCCTGAATCCTCAACCCATCTCAACCCAAAACCTGACTCGCGAGGTAATCAGCGGCGTGCGGGGCAATGCCAGAGCCCTCTGTACAGCACTGACAACGCTGCTGGGTGTCGGCGGAACCGTGCACGCGAAGGGCAACCTGGCGGACGTCGAAGTGCAGGGGGAGCAGGTGGGGGGTTTTTTCGGTTTAACGCAGAGCCGCCTAGTTTTGTGGCTTTTACTTTATTGTCCCTTGACAAACTTAAAGCCCCGAACCCTTTCCTCGCGTACCCTCAAGACGGCAGAAACCTGCAAAAGATTGAGCTTTCTGGTTCTGACAGGTGGAGCGTGTCGCACAGGCCCTCACTCAGCTCGGCTGTCTGCGAGGTCCCACCGGAGCGAAAGCCCCAGCGCCCGCCACCGTGGTGGAACGGAGCTGCGGCTACTGAACCTCCTGAGTTGGCAACCTTTGAACGGACTTAGAATGGATCTTTGAACTCTTAAACCCTGAAACCCGAAGCCCAAAGCCCTGAGCCCGGACCCTGCCGGACACCCCAATCCTGAGGCTACGATGCCTTCCTGAAGGAAGAGGGAGGGCGGAAGGAGCGGAAGGAGCGCCATCGGACAGGACAGCGGTGGTGAAGACGAGAGTTTAAGTGGGTTTAGCGTGTGTGGACAAGATGGCTTTACTGCTACGGTGGACGGGTCGGGTTTCCAGTCCAACTGATTGTTTTCAGCAACTTCAGTGAACTTTAAATCCCTCGATCGACAGGAATCCCCATCTCCCTCAACGCTACGCCTTAAACAAAAACCTTCAACCCCCGAACACCGTGCGACCCTCGCCCACCCTCCCGCCCACACGCTGTCCACCCCCCGGGGTGGTGCCAAGCTTTCCCAAGGTAAGCAGGGCATAGCCCGGCATAGCGGCAGTGGGGAAAACTACCAAGTCCCTGCCACCTTTCATTTCTCAATCACCATGTAATCCAAGACGTGCAGTCCGGGGCGTCCCATCTTTATATGGATGAAACGGGACGCCCCGGACTCCGCCAACAGACAGTGGTATTGCATCCACTTTCAAGACGTTGTTGATGTTGTTGGAACGGAAAACCCTGACTCCACCAGGGTGAAAGTGAAGTTTGTGTTTGTCGAGGTCTGCACCGGAACTTAGAAGCCATTGGCCTCGTAGGTCAAAGTTTCGTATTTGCTTCTGAGAAAAGGGCTACGAACGGGGAAGAGATTGAAGAAGTGGCATGCAACGGTGAACGTTGTTATTCTTCGCTCCAGTTGTGTAGACGGCATCCCTAGTGCTGTCTGTATGCAGCTGGTGAATATCATCTAAGTCGCTCAGGCACCCTGTTGTCGTGCATCACTTTGGTAGAAGGAAGTGCTGCTCTCTGCTTTTGCATCGAGACACACACAATAGGCACCATAAATTGCATCTGATTCGGGCATCAAAATCACGACATCCGCTTCGTTTTGTTGCTTTGCTGCAAGGCGCTTCTTTTGCGTGACTTGCTCACTTGTGCGGAGCAGAGTCCTCCAACTGAAAAGTCCAAAAAACTGTCTGCTGCTTTCCGCACAAAGTCTCGGTATTTCTTTTGGGCTTTGTTGCGTGAAGCTGATTCTACAGACCTTGCTCGAAAAGCCCAGTCGTGGCTGCTTGCAGTCCTGACCCCCGATCTCCCGTGGGTGGGCATAGGCATAAGCAGAACTGCCAGCCGTGAAGATGCACAACAGTAAATGCCTTCTTAGCGCGGTGAAAAGACAATTTCCATCATACTCCGATAGCAGGAGCCGCCCTGGAGCCTGCGGAGCCCCCGGAAGATGCCCCCTGCCGCGCGTGGCACGGGCCACTCGGGGACCCAATGGAGCTAGGTTGAGGGAAGTTGACGGATGCTGAAGGCTTTTGAGGACGTCTTTTAGGGCTTTGTGTTTTTGGAGTTTGAGCGTTTGCGGTGTTGGGGGTTCGAGGCTTTTCGGGCTTGGGCTTTGGGGGTTGAGAGGGTCTGGGACTGGTGTGATTCTACAACTGTCTCCAGTTGTTTGGTTGAGGGGTCCGAGCTGCAACAGCAAAAGTCGATCTTGAGGGCAGTTGGCATTGGAGGATCACCCCAGTGCTGCATTCGGGGTCACTTCGCGTCGAAAGCTCTCTGTGATCTCGTTTTGTTTTTGCTTCAAGTTGAACTGAAAGCACCCTAGGACCTTAAAAGCCCGGCCCAAACCCGAATGAGGTACTGGATCTACTGCTCCGGCCACTGCGATCGGGCGCCTTCCTCTTTCGACGTCTGGGACTTGGAGTCCCTGGACCCCTTCGTGGAGTGCGACCGGCCGCTGGGATTTTGGTTCAGCTTTACAGCGCCAGCTGCCCAGTGGGCAGGTCTCTGAGAGTGTCTTGGAGAAGGGCCCGAAGCTCCCAACCCTGAAACCTCCGAAGCTGAATTTTTGAGGTTCTGGGACCCCAAACATCCCTAAGCCTTAGCCCGAAGCTCTCCCAGTGCAAGACAAAGAGCCTCCAGCCAGAACCCTGTGCTTTGAAATGCCACGAGGTTTGTTGTGACCGGATCTGCACGGGCCGCAGGCGGCGCAAAGATCTTGAGCGGCTTGCGGCTCGTTTCTTTTTAAGGCTGTTGAAGCTGTTTAGGGTTCAGGACTTCAGGTGGTTTCAGACAGGGTTTCAGGTGTGCCTAGAGTGTCAACCCTCGATCCTACTCACACGATCGAAAGAGTCATCCAGGCAACGCCTTGGGATGGCGGCTGAAGTGGGGGTTGCCGTCCTCTCCTACCGTGAGGACGGGGGGAGTAGGAGGTGTGCAGCAAGGCCTTTCTTGCCGACTTTCGGGCTTCAGGGCTTCGTAGGGTTGTAGCGCTCTAGGTTTTTGCATTGAAAGGGCTTCGTGTGCTTTCTGTCACGATAGAGGCGGGCGCCTTTGTTGTTTTTTGTCATAGCCCCCAGTGTGCACCTCATAGAGATCTCATCGGTAAGGTGCAACGCACATGTATGTGGCTGTCACCCTCCACCGTAACTGTAAGCCCTGAAGAAGCTCCAAGCCCAAAACCCTCCTGTGAGGAGTTGGCCCAGGATGCAGCCTGGCAGCCTTGACACCAGCATCGGTGCCTTTCATCTCCCCCTCCCCCCTCCCCTCCCTCTCAGTCGGACCCATAGTGCAGTCACCCCAAATGCACTCAAAGAGTCTTAAGCCCGAAACAGCTCAATTCCTAAGCCTCAAACAGTTTCAAACCCTGAGCCCTCCACTCACAGCAGCACCCAGCAACCCGAAACCAGAGACCTGAGGCAGCACGCCGGGTGGCTCCGAAAGCGTCCTTTTGCGCGCAAGCCGTGTCAGCGGAGCTCCAGGAGAGGTAGCTTTGGGGTTCAAAGCCTCGGGTTTCTAGGATTTTGGAATGCCAGAGTTTCTAGGACCTATTTCCCTTGTTAAGTTACCCTGGAACCAAAAGGCACCGTCTTTTTTCTGGGACCTAGGTTTAGTGCCTTAGGCTTGTTGGCAGTGAACCAGGAGAGGGAGCTGCTCGTTTGCTCCACGTGCGGGGCCTCTTTTACTATGCGTCGGACGCTGCAGTGGCCTGGCTCTTGTCCGAATGCTCACGTTTACATGCTTACACACGTACTTGGGGGAATTACGGCCCCTTTTCGGAGACTCGTACATAATGAATACGGAGCCTTACATTTCGGGTACCCCACCTTCCCCTCGGTTTAGGGCATAGGATTTGTAGGGTTTCTAGAGTTTTGGGGCTTAGGGTTTAGAGCTTGACATTCTTGGGGGGCCAGCCAGGCTTCACATGCGTCAGCACCAGCGAGAAGTGCCAGAGGCCTGGACAGAGACTGGCCCGCAGGCTCTCGCCTCGGACGACTGGAGGCGCGACTCCTACATCGACAAGGCACGAGAGGAGGTGCGGCGTGCCAACATCGTGCACGGGTCTCGTGCGCATCTGATCAGCCCAATAGAGCCTAATCAGACCTTCGTTCGTGTGTGTGTGTGTGTGTGCAATTTCCGCACCATGACGTTAAACTACTGCTGTACGAAGTACGAGGCTGTTGTCAGTATGCAGAAGACTTTGTGTCACTATGGAGGGGGGGGGATTACGATTTTCTGGATCGTGCTGCCTAACAACGGCCATCTGGATTTGCAGTGAAGCGGTCAGGACGCCTGACCGCGTGCCTGCTAGTCAAGCAAGCTACGGTGCATCATCTTTTTCGAAAGACGCTGCTCCACGACCAGAGAGCAAGATCAGAGTTGCCGTCGCAGATCTGTTCCAATCCAAGATTTGTTGCAGTCCCAGATTCGTCGTTCCCAGGTACGTTACAGATGAGGAAGGATTATATAAGATTATGATCTTTCGATGGAAAATGGGATGCGACGATGATATGATATTAGGATGAAGGAAAGAAGAAATCTAGAATATACCTTCTGTATTTCTTAAGAAATTGAAAAGCATGTTATTTAGCTTAAATTTATTTTAGTACATACAAATATCTGATTGGCTAAAAAAATCAGAAATAATCTATATAATGACAAAGTGACGAGATATTCTCCAACTCTTTAAGTTAGAAAATATTGCCATGAAACGGCTATTTATCATATCATGGCGCAATACATTCTGTTCCATATAGCTAATGGACTTCAAAAGTTCCATTATTAGATCTCTAAAAACTCTGTTTTCTGGCTTGTGCTCGTTCATGGCCCTAGGCTTGCACTACCTTTCCAGGTCACCGATGATCCTATCCCAACAGAGCCTGCATGCACGCTGCTGCGCACTCAATGTGCTTTGTGTAAACAATCCTTGTGCGACGGACGAGCCATGAAAAAGCACTATCGTAGGAGCCATGCGACCTTGTCGGTAGTCAGTATCATTCCATGTACTATCCTTCTGGCTTTACAAGTGTAAGTGTAAGTCGTAAGTGTAACTTTAAGTGTAAGTGCAAGTGCAAGTGTAAGTGCAAGTGCAAGTGCAAGTGTGTAAAAGTGTGTGTGTGTGTGTGTGTGTCTGGTGTGTCGCTGTGTGTCACTGTGTGTCACTCTGTGTGTGTGTGTGTGAGTGAATGAGTGAGTGTGTGCGCCTTTGCTTTGGTCATCGATGGCCAGGTGGATTTCGTCACTGCCAAAGTGCAGCCAGAAGACCTGCTCAACAAGGAAGACTGGGATTCACCCGAAGCGGCGCAGTACGTGGCTTCTGGAGTGTTGTTGAGTCAGAGGGCTTACGCCTTTTTTTTTAAAATAGACTTTTATAGTTTTATTGTTTTGCTTGAGGGACCACAAAAGGAAGCAGCAAATCGCTGTCAGATGAAATGGTCATGAAAACTCACGTAACTACATTGAGCTTGCTTGCTTTAGCAAGGGAACCGATCCAACCCCCGGCGACTTACATGTAACCTTGCGTTGTGGATCGGTTTGTATGGGCGAGCGTTTCGGAGAGCTCCGCGGATCGGGATTGATCGCTGTCTTCGCGAGCGCGTGTGCGGCTGTGTGTGGAGGAGTGTAGAGTGCAGTGTGGAGTGTGGTGGTGATGGTGGTGTGCGGTGCGTGGTGGATTAGGGTCGCGGTGTCTGGTGGTGTGTGGTGGTGGTGACGGTGGATGAGCGGTCGTTGCGTTACAGATCACAGTCTGCATGAGAATGTGTTCTCCGAAGCGCGTGTTTCGGAAAGCTCCGCGGACCTAGATCGCGTCCTCCATGAGCGCATATGTGTAACTTGCAGTGCGGTGCTCTGTTGTAGTGGTTATGGTGTTGGTGTGTGGTGGAGAGTGAATGTGTGCGGTGGAGTGTGGAGCGTGGGGTGTGGTGGTGGCGGTAGCGGTGGTATGCGCGTTGTGTCTTATCCATATCGGTGTCAATCCAGGCTAGCTTTCGTTGTCTTCGCGTGGCATGCGTTTGTGGGCTTGGACTGGCGTCTTGAATGCCTAAACAAGGCAGCATAGCATGAGGCAGACGGATTTCGGCACGAAGGTTATCTTGAATGCGCTCACCGCACAAAAATGCTGATGGCCGGCGCGCTGTCGTTGCATTTTTCTGGGTTTGAGTGCTGTATAAGCGTAGCCTATCGCAGGAGTGAAAGAGCAACCGTGCATGCACACTAAGCCCGGAGCACCGAGACTCAGCCTAAGCGCAGAACCCCGAACCGAGGTTTCCAGTGAGCGTGGCTCCAAGTACACTTTGGGCAGCCTGCTGGACGCGGCGGTGCCAATCGCGTCACGGCGGCGCAAGAAGGCTCCCGAGACTCGGCAGATCCGAAGCCTTAAGCTTAAACTCAGGCTCAACAGGTGGTGAACTTCTGTAGAACGCAGGGAGCTTTTCTTAGGGGTGGAATCCAAGACAGCATTCCGCAAGTCGAGTTTCTGAACTCTCGGGGGGCCTTCCCGAGCCCCAGGAGCTTCGAGGAGACTGCCCCCTCTGCGGCCAATCTTTCCTGCAGAGTGTGCTGGAGGAGCACGTGGATCAGTGCCTCCGAGCTGCGCCGCCCGAGGCTACCCTTCAACCCTCAACCTACGAACGCTGTAGCCACCACAAAAAACCCGTTTTTGGATCCTGAATGACTTATAAATCCAGAACTCTACATACCCTGCAAAATCTTATATAAACCCTCAGCCCTAAGAGGCTGGGGCCACATCGGCCGAAGCATCGGAAGTCCCGGAGCTTCCCACGGAGCTCCTCGAAAGCCTGCTGCAGCTGGATCTCCCTGAGGCGAAAACCTTGAACCCTGAGCCCAAGCCCCCTGGCTCTTTGTAGGGATTGAGGGAATGAGGGCCCTACATATACCCTTCAAGGGATGATATGGGGGGCTTCATTCCCTCATTCCCTATTAAGAACAAGCCAGCAAGCCCTGAATGTCCCTCCTGAGCCCTGGACTTAGGAGGTTTAACCCCTAGTCCCAAGCAACTCGAGGCCGCTGCCGAGTTTTTCTGGTGCATCTACGAACACCACGTGCAGAGCAAGAGTGTCCATGAGGCTTTTCGTCCGCAGAGCCGAGAGGATGAACCACCATAATCCCCAAACTTACCTGGGCAGTGAGTGTATTGGGGACTGAGTGTCCGCATGTTCGCAAGACTGAACTTTCAGACAGATCTTAGGGTAGTTCATGACATGGGCCTTTAATGGGTCCCTTGCCTTCTTTCAAGGGTTCTGATGGAATGGCCAATGGGTTGTGTAGCATGTGTAAGAGGCCAGGGGTCCCCTTGTAGGGCCCATGTTAAGCGACCATGTCACGAACCGCAGAAATGAGCAGGCAGAGTAGAAGATTGGGAAAGATCTCTGGCAAAGACTTAGATCCCACCGAGGCCTTCCTGGCAGCTCTCGAGGAGGCACTGGCCTGGGTGCCCGAGCCCGAGGAAGCTGAGAGCTCGGAAGGCTCGGAAAAGTTGTCCATTTTGTGCTGCAGTGCACATTGCTACCTTTTAGGTTGGAACAACATTTTCGTGCAAAACAACATTTTCGTGCAAAACAAGAAGCCGCCCCACCACCCCTACGCTGCAGAGCTTTAGCACCCCCGTAAACGATGAACCCTGCAGACTCCAATCGTCGGAAGGCCCCGAGATGGAGGCCTGCCCCGTTTGTGGCGACCGCTTCCGGCTGGAAGTCATCCAGCAGCACGTGGAGGCCAGAGGCATCTCCAGCCGTTTCTGCACACGTGGCCCACGAACCTCTGTAGTCTCCATGGGCTTCTCTCCCCAAACCCAACGCAACCGTAACTGTCATTGTCATGGTCCCATGGTCCGCACGCACACGCGCAGGAGCACGCGCACATACGCGCACGCGCGCGCACTCGCACTCGCTTCCAGGGGAGTAACGAATCGGGCAACTCTTTGTGGAGCCTTCCGCTATTCCTTGCTAGGGACCGTAGAAGGCAGTGGCAGTCACAGCAACACAACAACACACCAAAACGCCAACACACCATCAAACAAGCAAACAAACAAATAATCAAGCACACAAGCAAACAAGCCAACAAGCAAACAAGCCAACAAGCAAACAAGCAAGCAAGCAAGCAAGCAAGCAAGCAAGCAAGCAAACAAGCAAATGAACAAACAAACAGACAAACAGACAAACAGACAAACAGACAAACAGACAAACAGACAAACAGACAAACAGAGAAAGAGAAAGACAAAGACAAAGACAAAGACAAAGACAAAGACACAGACACAGACACATATCATCGAACCCTGTGAGTCCTCAATCTTGAATATCCTCAACCCCACAGATTGCCGCAAGGACTGCTTGATGGCGGTTGAGCCTCTGGCTGCTCCACCTGTGCCCACGGCGCCCCCGGCGCCCGCGGCACCAGTGGCGCCGGCGCTGGCAGCGGTTTAGAGACCCAGATTTTGGGATTTGGGGGTTCAAGCTGTGGGGTTGAGTGCTGCATTTGGAACCACGCGCCCCCACCAGGTGCCTGCAAAGGTGCCGAAGCCGCCGGAGGAGAAAAAGGTGCCCAAGGCCCCCGAGGCGCCCGAGGTGCCCGAGGTGCCCGAGGCGCATGGGAACTGCCAAGCAACGCGCGCTTAGGTTTCCTCGATTTGTCGTGGAATTGAAGCCCTAAACAGCCTTAGCACACATGATGCCCCAGAGCAGCCAAGTCCCTAACTCCCACTTCAGGCACGCGGCCGATGGGCAAAAGCCAAGGCTCCCCCGGAGACTGCCCAGGAAGAGCCCGAGGGGATGGCCTCAGGGGTCACCAGTGTTGAGGGATTTGAGGGGGGCTTTGTGGCTGCCGCCGTGTGTAGCCTTGAGCCCTGCATCTGCAATTATCTTGCACATGTGCTTGATTAGAATCAGTAGCCACGCATGTCTTCTACGCCACATGTGCAAAGCCCAGTGTTGCGACATGCTGCGGCATGCTTCTGCATGCAGACTTGACAAGAATCCTACGAACCCCCTCGGCACGTCAGGAGCGCATCGCCCGGCTGAAAGCCGAGGCCAAGCAGGCCAAGGATGCGGCGAAGCAGCGGACAGACGGTGAAAACATCGCGGTGTTGAAGGGGGGGTCCGGCAGTTTGGAGGTTAGACGGTTAAGACAGCTTAGAGTGTGGGCGGCGTAGAGCCCTTTAAGCATAGCACGAAGCCCCGAAAGGCACTCGACATGTAGAATGTTGCGAAAGCGTCTGGCTGCGCTCCCTTCCACAATTTTGCAGCTGTGCGCAGCCGAAGCTTGTGGCGTAGACTTCCTAGTTTTAGGCTCAGGTCGTTGAACACGAGAGGGAGCCAGGATTCTGGCCCGCCTGGGCCCCACTTAAGCCTGCCAAATAGCTACATTCTGCAAGCCCCACTGGACCACCTGCCTCTGCCAGGGTGCTATCCTGCGCCCTCCAGCAGTCATGTCGGCACCTGCCTCAGACTTTGTGTTGGTCCCCTGGCCTCTGGTCTTGTGGTCCCATGGTCCCAGCACGAAACCTCGCGCGTCGAGACCGTCGAAACATCGAGCCCCGCCCCCACGTTAGAGGGGAACAAAATTGTCACGAAACCTCGCGCACGACCCTCCCCAACGTAAGAGGGGAACAAAACTGTCACGAGACTTCGCGCGTCATGGAGCCTGCTCCAACGGCGCGAAACCTCGCGCATCTTGACCGTCGAGACATCGAGCCGCGCCACAACGTAGAGGGGGACAAAATGGACCCTTGCAAGCATGGACCTAGATGCCAGCGCGAGCTGCGATGACGAGATCGTAGATCTAATCTCGCCGAGTGATACTCAGCACAACACCTGGACCTAAGCAAACCCCTCCATTGAAGAGGAGAACCCGTGTGCCCCGACTGGCAAAAAACTTCAAATCCCCGAGGCCCTTCTGATGGCGCGCCGCTCGCGGAAGAAGGGCTTCGGAGGCTTTTGATGTTTTTCTTGTGCTGTGCTTGTAGCCCCAACAACCCAGAACCCCAGTGCTAAAACCCAGGAGCCTCACCTCTGCAGCCTAACTCGTGAAGTCAGTGAAGAGCTTGAAAGTGAGAAGCCTGGACGTTGCCTGGAACCCCGCAGCTGATTGCGGCTCGAAGTATTGCAGGTACAAGTAGCTCCGTTTTTGAAACCCGTTTGGCTCGACTGAACAGCTCGACTCAACAGTCTCATCAGTCCCAAGGCCTTTCTCAGAGTTCTGTGCATGCCTGGCATGAGGGTAGGGGGGCACCTGACAACTCCTGACCCGGAGCCGTCAATCACTAAATCCTCGATCCCGAATCGCTGCAAGCTCCTCAAATTCCTCAACGCCGCTGATCCCAATCCCCAATCCTTCATGTGCGACCCGAAGCCCCAAACCCTTCAGCTCTGGAAGGCCCTTCGTCATTGGTCCCCGTCCTCGGTCACTTCCTGCCTGCCAGTTATGCGCAGCCCTCAGATTTCCATACTGAAACATCCTCATCCCTAAGCCTCAAACGGACCACCCCCCCTATCTTCCCCGAAGACAACTGTGAGGCAATGGCCTCCTTCAAACCCGGAAGGCCTGAGGTTCTGAACCCTGCAAAGACCAAAAGACCCACACTTGCACCCCGTACACAAGCTCCGAATCCCAAATCGTAACCCGCAGTGACCTTGTTGAATTGGCTGAAGAGGCCTGGGTAGGCTTCAGTGGCTTTGGTTTTTTTTTTTTTGCGGTTTTCACGGTTTGGGTATGTCGCAAATAGATGTGCAAGTCGCCTTATGAATAATGAATAATGCTTCTACGTTGATTCGGTGCATGAAGATAAGGCATTGTTTGAACTCACTCTTAGCGAGGCACTCCCGATAGTAGAAGCCCGAAGTTTATTGCACAAACCCACATCATTCCAAGACCCTTGGTGGGGGGAGGGGGTAGCTCTCTAGTTGGGGGTTTAGGGCATGAAGCTTCAAGGGCCTTTAAGCACTTTGCAGAGCCTCTTCAGCCCTGCGCTTGCCATGTATCGGACATTGGGGAAGCCATGTTTATTCTCTTCAGGGCTCCAAGGCTCATAAAGACCCATAAAGATTCAAATAAAGTTTCAAAGGAGAATGCTGGTGAGTGCTGTTGATCTCAGTCGACTTTTCGCGTGTGGAATCAGAGAATAAGTTACAGAAATACGTGGACCCGAAGGCTTCTCAAAAGACTAAGCACCCGCTTAAACACACATGTGCCGAGGCCGAACACAAACTGGTGGTGGCAAGGAATCGTGGCTGCTCAGAGTCAGGATTTGGGGTTGAGGGCGTCGCTCTTCAGGGTGTAGAAGAAATTGAGCAAAGGTCTCGTACCATCGCTTGGGCTCTAGTGTTTGGTCAGCATAGGCACATGATTCATGCCCATGAGTAGAAGATGGCGCAATGCAAGATGGTCCAAGGACTTCACAGGTCCACCTGGAGGGGCGATAGTAGCAGTTGTGGTCGTTGCTGGTCAAGAAGCACAGCCTTGGTCTCAGGCGCACATGCAGCCAGCCCGCCGGTTCTGGCGTCGTCTCCTGCCGCCCGTGGCCGAAGCAACGAGCACCACCCATCAACACCTTGAATCTCAGCAGCATTTGGACCCATTGATATCAAGAAAGGCCTTGTGTACAAGCAGTCAGTCTGTTCGATGTAAGGAAGGACGTCGGGAACTGGACAGCAGTTCTTAGGCAAGCACTGTTCCGAGTTGAACTTGGGCAGAAGATCTCTGAAACTTCAACATTCGCCGTGGCATAGCGCCAGTGTTCACTGTGGCAGTGCAGAAACCACACCCCAACCTAGGCTATCCGGCTATCCCAGCCTGAAACATCGCAGTTCATGTTTTTGCAAGTTGGGCTGCCCAGAGAATGAGACATCAAATGCACTAACGCGGTCATCTCACCCAAAGCCCACCCCACACCACGTCAGCAAATCAGAAGTCAACAAGTCGAATATCTTTCCTTGCCCCGCAGCCGCACAAATCGTAAATCGTATGATTCCCCAGCCCCCAACAAGTCAAATGCAACAATCCCGCTGGAAAGTCCATGCGGAGTCATGAGTAAGCTTCCAAGTGTCTTCATCAGGGTACACCAAGTGACGCCAAACTCCATTCGAGCGGAACTTTGGGTTTGGCCCTCAACCCCTAACCCCCAACCCCTAACCCCTAACCCCTCACCCCTCACCCCTCACCCCTAACCCCTGACCCCTAACCCCTAAACCCTAAACCCCTAACCCCTAAACCCTAAACCCAAGTTTGAAGGCCTGGGCCCTGGGCGAGAGCAGCTGCTGACGCTGGCTCAAGCGTACCGCTGGTTTTCCCAGGTGCCAGCTGCCCAACGCCGCCGCGAAGCCGAATGCAGAAATCTAGATGTAGGTTTTAGGGTTTAGGATGAAGGGTTTAAGGTTGAGGGCTAAGGGCTTAAGACCCTGCAAAAACCTAAAATGTAGGCTCGGTTGAAGCGTCGGACTGGTTGGGGAGCAGGGTTATGGTTGCCGAAGATCTGCTTGTAGGCCACCCCCAAGTCTGTTCTGGATTCCGCGTGTAAAGTTTGCGGATAGGGTTTGGGGTTTAGGGTTTAGGGTTGGAGTTCACGGTTTTGAAATGCAGGGTTGTTTTGTTATATGGGGAATCTCGCTCAGGTGAGCATAACCAATGCCAAGATCCCACACGTAAACCCAAAGCCGCAAACATTCAAGCTCCAGCCCGAAATGCAAGGCCTGAATCCTGAACATCCAAGATAAACCCTGAACCCTGAAACCCTAAACCCTAAACCCTAAACCCTAAACCCTACACCCTAAACCCTAAACCCTAAACCCTAAACCCTTAACCCTAAACTCTAAACCCTTGGACCATGCACTAAGGAATGAAGAAGGCAAAGCTGGCGATGAGGAACGTCATCGCGGACAAAATCCTCGAGCACTGGACGGGCTTTGCAAACCATGAAGTGAGGGTCTGGAGTTTACTTGGAGGTTCATGGTACTTATCAACCAACTATAACTGTACTTCTAACCCACTTATACGCCCCTTAAGTGCCCTAATATGGTTATAAGTACAATTATAAGTGCAGTTATAATTGGTTAATACGTACCATGAACCTCCAAGTACGGTCTGTGAAATCCAGTTAAGCACCATAGACATTCGGAACTTCAGCCTCAGTGTGCCTTGAGTGGGCCGGGTTTTGGGTTTCTAGGGGTTGGGGCTTAAGGTCCACAAACCTCATGCTGCCTTGCTGTCACTGCGGTTGGCGGAAGCAGCTTCGGCCCGTAGATGCGCTGCTAGGTTTGCTATGTGCTAGACTCCGGGCGGACATAAGTGAGGCTTAGACGCCCTTTCCAAATTCAAATTTTCGCCCAAGCGCACCCCCTTCCCCCCTTGAACCGCAGGCCGGCGCTGGCCTCCGACAGGGAGCAATTGAAGTGGCACTTGCACGAGCTCTTCAGCCATGTGCCTTAGCTGTGCCATCTGGGAAAAGGATTCTGATTAAAGACAAGGTCGCATGATTTTTGCATCCACCTGCAAGAGACTTCTGAGCAAAAACCTTAAGCCTATATCAAGCTGTTTAGACCCTAAACCCTGCATCCCGCCGCCGCCGCTGCCACCGTCCACCTCCACCTCCGCTGCCACTCACCTCCATGGTTCAGAGCGGACAGCAAATCGAACAGGGTGAGTTCTGAGAGTTTGTGGGCACTAAGGCAATGACCGTGCAAGAATCCAGGGAGCTCACGTGGCGACCTCAAGCTTTTGTCTCGAAAAGCCTGTTGTGTGCACCTTGGGATAAAACCTGGCATCCTACTTAAAGTGCAACAGTGCAAATGCATCCTCCTTTTCACTGTGAAGCTTTTGAACCTTAAGTTGTTGAACCGGTTACCCCTACAATCTCAGCGCGAGGCCGTGAGATGGGCTAGCATAGGCACTTGCTGGTTGGCACTTGCTGATTGTCGTCCTGTCTGTGTCTTGTTGGATACTGTTAGCGGACCTACCAAGCGGACCGAGCCGGTGCTAACGAAATCAAGAAACCGCCGTCTTTCCGGGACCGAGCCTGGGTGTGTTATGCTGCAGGTCGCAGCTCATGACCTTCTGGGACCGCTTCATGGACTTTCAGCTGCACCTATCACCAGGTTCTGGTACTTAGGCCCTAGGTTCCCAGACCAAAGTTCCGAAGACCCTGCCACAACAGCCTCAGCACAGCTTGAATACTGGGAGCAGTCAGCACGTTGCAGTATGGTGAGTTTTTGTCTTCTGGCTGTGCCCATGTGCTAGCCTCATACATCACATACGGCGTTTCGAGGGGCCCACGCGCGCGCACGCAGACGCGCATGCGCAGGCGCACACGCACGCGCACACGCACACGCCCACGCACACGCACACGCACGCGCGCACGCACACGAACACGCACACGCACACGCGCACGCGCACGCGCACGCGCATGCGCACGCGCACGCACACGAACCCCATACCCACGCACCCCCACACCCACAC
>CAJNDS010000075.1:121815-238515 GCA_905221605.1 Symbiodinium natans
CACACACACACACACACACACACACACACACACACACACACACACACACACACACACGCACACACACACCACACACACACACCACACACACACACCACACACACACTCTTAGCACACACACACACTGATGCACACACACACACACACACACACTGATGCACACACACACACACTGATGCACACACACACACACACACACACACTGATGCACGCACACACACACAAATGCACACACACACACACTGATGCACGCACACACACACACACACTAATGCACACACACACTGATGCACACACACACACACACACTGATGCACACACACACACTGGTGCACACACACACACACACTGATGCACACACACACACACACACACACACACTGATGCACACACACACACACACACACGGATCCATCAGTTTTAGAGTTTCAGAATATGTGCAGCGAGTATGCTTTAGAAGAGGCCTCCTTGCGCTCAAAAACCTTGCATCTGTTTATTGGAAGGGAGCCCTCGGATTCAAGAATAAACGCGGTTCACGGAAGTTCAAGATCTGAGCTGCTGTCTTGCGAATTGTTCGATACCTTGCAATTCAACGCAAGTGTCTTGCTTTGGGCACATTCTGAGAGGGTTCCGGAATAAGGTGTAGGTTTTTCAGGGGTGTCTTCTTGTGACACTGTTCTCTTGAGGAGGAGCAGGGGCCCGAAGCGACAGCGTTGGCCTCAGTCGCTAGCCACGAGCTTGTGTCTGCACGGTTGGCCCTCAACCCTTCAGACCCGAAACCCTAAACTCTTTCGTGCATATTTTCTGTGGGGTAGGGCCAGATTCTGCGCTTTTTCTGTCTTCATTTTTGGACTGGCAGGCGACTCGTCTCCGCCTCACGCAGCAAGCGGCTTACCGCCTCGAAGTACCACTGAACACAGCAGTGGATGTTCTGCAGACAGCTGAAGACGGAATGAAGAGGGTCCGACTGCTGCTACGCGATGCTGACGAGAAGGAGGCATGGGTGCTCCCTGAAGACCTTCAGGCGGGACAGTGGAAGGGCGGTCTGGGACGGGTGGGAGGGGGGGGGACGTCCTTAAGTGCGTCCTTCATGTTTGCAGCTCCCTCCCGTTGAGAGTCAGCTGATGCTTCTTTTCAGCTTCCAGAACTGGTTGAGGATTCTGTCGTGCGCTGCAAGGGTGTCACAAACCAACCAAGCTTTAGACCATGAGCCTTAAGCCCTGAATTGAGTTGCTGTCACAGTAAAGCCGGTGGCAAAGCGGTGTAGAGCTTAAAGCGGCTTGAGTTTCGAGGTCTCAGCGTGGCCTTCGCCTTCGCCGGCGCCTTCGCCGGCGCCCTCGCCGGCGCCCTTGCCTGCGCCCTCGCCTGCGCCTTGCCTGCACTGCTCTGAGGCGCAGAAGACTGCATTGAGGGCAGGAACATGTACTGTCGGTAGTTTGGGTTGCAGAACTAGAGGGGCTCTTGTAGCCTTGCAGCGATTCTAACTTGATTGCACTAGGTACAGTTTTTCAAGGGGGCGCCAACCGGAGAGCGTCAAGTGTAATGGAACAACACAGGGTATATTGAAACATGCAGAAGTATCAGGGATAGTGGATTCAAAGGGAACGGTTTTCTAGAGGGGAAGTCTAGGCTGGAGTCCCTAAACTCCGTACCCCCAAACCTCCGATCCTTTTACTTCCACACCCGAAACCCCGAAAACTTGACCCCCGCCCCCAAACCTGGACCCGCCCAAACAAATCCTAAACTTTTTAAACCACTAAGTCCCCCCAACCCGCTAGACTCTGAACCCCCCAAGCTGTTAAAGCCCCGAAGCCCTACATAAATCCTTCCAACCTTAAACCGTTAAGCCCTTAAGCCTTAACCTATAAACCTGACTTATCAACCAAAACCCGAAGCCGTAATCCATGTATTGTTTACCGTGGCCCCATGTGTGGCTTCATTTCCGAAAGACTTGGTGAAAAATGATTGCACATGAATAGTGCAGAGCAGCAAGCAATATTTGAGGAATACTCTGTTTTTCGCCGGAAAATCATGAAGGTGTCCACATTTTAAGGATTGCGTGGGCATGGGAGAAAACAGTTTCACGAGCCCAGTCTGAAAGCCTGGTTTAAACAGGGTTAGGCATGAATAAGACTATCTTGAATGGTGACAGGTAATCCTAGAGGTAGGCAGATCAGAACGAAACCTCGCCATTCGCGAGTTGACTCCTGGTTTGGGGCATCTCAAAGCCCACGTCCGGTCTGGTCTCCTGGATTTTTGGGTTGCCCAAAAGCTGAGCAGAGAGTAAGTGGGCAAAGCCAAGAGTTGAGTCTAGAGTCCAGGCTGGACTCCTGCTGATCCCAAAATCCCGGAGTCCAGTTTGGACCCCTCGCTTTGCATGCCCCAAAGAAGACCGGGTTCCATAAACCCTAATTCAAAAGCGTTGAGAACATGACATACCCCAAAGCCAGCATTAACAGACCACAAAGGCAGCATGTTTGTTTTTTTTCCTTTTGCTGCGCGGTCTCGAGATGCAATAAGACAACATTAGAAAGCCACTGACAACTCGCCACCGACCAAACTGAAGACTGCTTTCCCCGAAAGCACGCAACACAGCGCCATCAGCTCCCCCATAAACACCCGCAGCCCTGACTTGATGCTCTGGGCTGGGCAGGCCCCTCGGAGGCCCTACACTACACCGTGATTTGTTGTCGTTATTACATAATCTTTTTGTGGCTTGGAGTGCGGTGGCTAGAGGTATTCTCCAGGGGTATGTTTTAAATAAAAGCTCTTGACTAAACCTTGAGACCTTAGCCCTAAGTCTCAACGTTGAACAACTCGCATAGCACCCTCCCTGGATGATTCTTTGATTATACTGGACAGTTCAATTGACAATATAGTGAATAAAACCCAACAAAATCCTCGACAATTCAATTTTAGCACCCCTTAGTTTTAATTGGCTCCACACAAGCAGCTGCTACACCAGGACGTCACTGTGCCAGCGTCTCGACGCACCGAGGCTGTCAGCACTTTTCACATAACTCTTCGCACTCCCGTAGCCCGCACAGTTTCTCTGATAGGTGCTGTCAGCCGTCTCAGCATCGGTCACAACATCCTGCTTGTAAGTCACCAGGGTTCTCGAGTTGAGGGGCTTAGGTTTAGCCTGAACCTGCCTGGTCGTTGGCTCATGCTCGGTTGCTCGCTGGGTCTAGCTTTCCTTACATTGAAGACTGGGGAGAGGCCTCGGGGTCTCGAATCATTCTTCCTCATGCGCTCAAGAGTGCTAGCTGCGCAGCTTCATCTTTGGCATCCATGCGTATGTCTCATCTGGTATATGTGCGATTCTTTACAGCTGGTAGACGGCCAGTAGACTGCCGCACCTAGAAGTCTGGCAAGTGAGAGCTTCGAGACAGATTGTTGAAATCATTCCGCTTTGCATCGCATTGGGAGTAGGCATCCTGTCAGTAAAGCGGCTTGAGTTTCGAGGTCTCAATGTGGCCTTCGCCTTCGCTGGCGCCCTCGCCTACGCCTACGCCTACGCCTGCGCCTTGCCTGCACGGCTCTGAGGCGTAGAAGAATGCATTGAGGGCAGGAACATGTACTGTCGGTAGTTTGGGAGGTTGCGGAACTGGAGGGGCTCTTGTAGCGATTTTTAATTAGATAAGGTAATGTAGGTTGAAAGGGGGCGCCAGTCGGAGGGCCTCAAGGGTGTAAAGGAACAACATAGGGTATACTGAAATATGCAGAAGTATCAGCCCCTAAGCTCCGGTCCTTTTGCTTCTACACCCTGAACCCCGAACCCTTAACCCCCAACCCCAGACCTGGAAACCTAAGCCTTCAAACCACAAACCCCCCCAACCCACTAGACTCTGAACCCCCCAAGCTTTTCAAGCCCCTAATCCTACGTAAATCCTTCCAACCTTAAACCCTTAAGCCCTTAACCTGTAGACCTGACCCCTTATCCAAACCCCGAAGCCGTGTTTTTTGCCGTGGCCGACCGTGGCCCCATGCATGGCTTTATTTCCAGAAAGAGTTGGATGAAAAATGATTGCACATGAATAGTGCAGATTAACAAGCAATCTTTGCGGAATACTCTGGTTCTCGCGGGAAAATCACGAAGGCGTCCAGGTTATAAAGATGGCGTGGGCATGGGAGGCAACAGTTTCACGAGCCCAGTCTGAAAGCCTGGTTGCTACCGCAGGGTAGGCATGAATGAGAATATCTTGAATGGTGACTGCTAATCCTCGAGGTAGCCAGATCAGAATCGCGATTCACGAGTTGACTCCTGGGTTGGGGCATGTCAAAGCCCACGTCCGGTCTGGTCTCTCGGATTTGAGGAGAGTGGACAGAGTCCAGTCTGAACTGCTGGCTTTGCAGACGTCCCAAATCCCAGAGTCCAGGCTGGACTCCTGCTTTTGGACATCCCAAAATCCCGGAGTCCAGTTTGGACTCCTCGCTTTGCATGCCCCAAAGAGGACCGGGTTCCATAAACCCTAGATCAAAAGCGTTGAGAACATAACATACCCCAGAGCCAGCATTGAAAAACACACAAAGGCAGCATATTTGGTTTTTCCTTTTGCTGCGCGGTCCCGAGATGCACTAAGACAACATTAGAAAGCCACTGACAACTCGCCACCGACCAAGCTGAAGACCGCTTTCCCCGAAAGCACGCAACACAGCGCCATCAGCTCCCCCACAAACACCTTGAAACGCCCGGCAGCCCTGACTTGATGCTCTGGGCTGGACAGGCCTCTCGGAGGCCCTATCAGCCCAGAGGCCCTATCAGCCCAGAGGCCCTATCAGCCCAGAGGCCCTATCAGCCCAGAGGCCCACAACGGGGTCTTGAACATACCCTGAATTTCTGCGTCAGAACACAATAAAATTATGTTAAATGTAGAGCATGGGGCTGCCAACCCCTTGCAACGCAGGCCCATATTGCGTCTCAAAGGCGTCTCGCCTTCAATGAAGCCTGAAGGAACCAGCACTGCTGTGCGCGTGGCGAAACCCTGGAACCACAAACCCGATTTTGATTGTCCACGTTCCAAGTTTTGGAAGAAGCGATCACCAGACTGCCAGCAAGTAGAGAAGCATCACGCACATGCCCACGCCGTGAGATTTGTTTGTCAAAATTGCAAAATCTTTCTATGGCTTGGGGTGCGGTGGCTAGAGGTGTGTTCCAGGGGTCTGTTCTAAATTAAAGATATAAATTTAACCTCAAGACCTTGGCCCTAAGTCTCAAGGTTGAGCAACCACTCTCCCTGGATGATTCTTGATTATACTGGATAGTTCAAGTGACAGTACAGCCCAACACAGTCCTTGATAATTCAAATTTCGCACCCTGCTAGTTTTAGTGCAAGCCCTGTTGAGAAGTCTCCACACATGCGGTTGCTTCATCTGCAGGAGGGCAGTGTGCCAGCGTCTGGACGCATCGAGGCGGTTGCCTGGCAGAGGGATGCAAGAGTCTGTGGGACATGTAAAATTGTAAAAGCTGTTTGTCGTCTACTTGGAGACATCCAGCATTTTTCACATCACTCTTCGCTCTCCCGTAGCCCGCACAGTTTCTCTGATAGGTGCTGTCAGCCGTCCACAACATCCTGCTTGTAAGTCACCAGGGTTCTCGAGTTGAGGAGCTTAGGTTTTGGGGTACTTCGGGTCGCCCTCACCCCGAAGCTAGCGTACAGCCTGAACCTGCCTGGTCGTTGGCTCATGCTCGGTTGCTCGCTGGGTCTAGCTTTCCTTACATTGAAGACTGGGGAGAGGCCTCGGGGTCTCGAATCATTCTTCCTCATGCGCTCAAGAGTGCTAGCTGCGCAGCTGCATCTTTGGCATCCATGCGTATGTCTCATCTGGTATATGTGCGATTCTTTACAGCTGGTAGACGGCCAGTAGACTGCCGCCCCTAGAAGTCTGGCAAGTGAGAGCTTCGAGACAGATTGTTAAAATCATTCCGCTTTGCATCGCATTGGGAGTAGGCGTCCTGTCATAAAGCGGCTTGGGTTTCGAGGTCTCAATGTGGCCTTCGCCTTCGCTGGGGCCCTCGCCTACGCCTACGCCTACGCCTGCGCCTTGCCTGCACGGCTCTGAGGCGTAGAAGAATGCATTGAGGGCAGGAACATGTACTGTCGGTAGTTTGGTAGGTTGCAGAACTGGAGGGGCTCTTGTAGCCTTGCAGCGATTTTCTAACTTAATTAGATAAGGTACTGTAGTTTGAGAGGGGGCGCTTGTCGGAGGGCATCAGGTGGTGTAAAGGAACAACATAGGGTATATTGAAATATGCAGAAGTATCAGGGATAGTGGATTGAGAAGGAACAGTTTTCTAGAGGGGAAGGCTGGTCTGGACCCCTAAACCCCGCACCCCTACACCTCCGGTCCTTCTACTTCCACACCCTGAACCCGAAATCCTTAACTAGAGAAGCATCACGCACATGCCTTGAGTTTTTTTTGTCTAGGGCACACCGTGATTTTTTGGCATTATTACAAACTTGTTTTTGTGGCTTGGAGTGCGGTGGCTAGAGGTATGCTCCAGGGTAGGTATGTTCTAAAGAAAAGCTATTGACTAAACCTTGAGAACAGTCTCAACGCTCGCATACCACCCTCCCTGGATGATTCTTTGAGTATACTGGACAGTTCAATTGAAAATAGAGTCAATAAAACCCAACAAAATCCTCGATAATTCAAATTTCGCACCCCCTTAATTTTAGTTGGCCTTAATTTTAGTTGGCTTAAGGCGCCAGCCCTGTTCTGCAAACCTTATCAGTGAGAAGTCTCCACACAAGCAGCTGCTACACCAGGACGTCACTGTGCCAGCGTCTGGACGCACCGAGGCTGTCAGCACTTTTCACATCACTCTTCGCTCTCCCGTAGCCCGCACAGTTTCTCTGATAGGTGCTGTCAGCCGTCCACAACATCCTGCTTGTAAGTCACCAGGGTTCTCGAGTTGAGGGGCTTAGGCTTTCGGGTACTTCGGGTCGCCCTCACCCCGAAGCTAGCGTACAGCCTGAACCTGCCTGGTCGTTGGCTCATGCTGGGTTGCTCGCTGGGTCTAGCTTTCCTTACATTGAAGACTGGGGAGAGGCCTCGGGGTCTCGAATCATTCTTCCTCATGCGCTCAAGAGTGCTAGCTGCGCAGCTGCATCTTTGGCATCCATGCGTATGTCTCATCTGGTATATGTGCGATTCTTTACAGCTGGTAGACGGCCAGTAGACTGCCGCCCCTAGAAGTCTGGCAAGTGAGAGCTTCGAGACAGATTGTTAAAATCATTCCGCTTTGCATCGCATTGGGAGTAGGCGTCCTGTCAGAAAAGCGGCTTGGGTTTCGAGGTCTCAATGTGGCCTTCGCCTTCGCTGGGGCCCTCGCCTACGCCTACGCCTTCGCCTGCGCCTTGCCTGCACGGCTCTGAGTCGTAGAAGAATGCATTGGTAGGTTGCAGAAGTGGAGGGGCTCTTGTAGCCTTGCAGCGATTTTCTAACTTAATTAGATAAGGTACTGTAGTTTGAAAGGGGGGGCTCGGAGGGCATCAAGTGGTGTAAGGGAACAACATAGGGTATACTGAAATATGCAGCCCCCTTTATGGTCAGGCGTGTTTTTTCGATGGCCTTGCATGGTCAACGTCCCAAAATCCCAGAGTCAAGACTGCGTAAACCTTATCGATGAGAAGTCTCCACGCACGCCGTTGCTTACACCGGCAGGAGGGCAGTGTGCCAGCGTTTGGACGCATCGAGGCGGTTGCCTGGCAGAGGGATGCAAAAGTGTGTCGGACATGTAAAATTGTAAAAGCCGCTTGTCGTCTACTTGGAGACATCCAGCACTTCTCACATCACTCTTCGCACTCCCTGAGCCCACACAGGTTCTCTGATAAGTGCTTTCAAGTTCGGCCGTCCTCAGCGTTGGTCACAACATCCTGCTTGTAAGTCACCAGGGTTCTCGAGTCGAGGAGCTTCGGTTTTGGGGTACTTCGGGTCGCCCTCACCCCGAAGCTAGCGTACAGCCTGAACCTGCCTGGTCGCTCATGCTCGGTTCCTCATGCGCTCAAGAGTGCTAGCTGCGCAGCTGCATCTTTGGCATCCATGCGTATGTCTCATCTGGTATATGTGCGATTCTTTACAGCTGGTAGACGGCCAGTAGACTGCCGCCCCTAGAAGTCTGGCAAGTGAGAGCTTCGAGACAGATTGTTAAAATCATTCCGCTTTGCATCGCATTGGGAGGAGGCATCCTGCCATTAAAGCGGCTTGAGTTTCGAGGTCTCAACGTGCCCTTGGCCTTCGCCGGCGCCCTCGCCTGCGCCTGCGCCTACGCCTGCGCCTTGCCTGCACGGCTCTGAGTCGTAGAAGAATGCATTGAGGGCAGGAACATGTACTGTCGGTAGTTTGGGAGGTTGCAGAACTGGAGGGCTCTTGTAGCCTTGCAGCGATTTTCTAACTTAATTAGATAAGGTACTGTAGTTTGAAAGGGGGGGCTTGTCGGAGGGCATCAAGTGGTGTAAGGGAACAACATAGGGTATACTGAAATTTGCAGCCCCCTTTATGGTCAGGCAAGCGTATCTTTTCGATGGCCTTGCATGGTCAACGTCCCAAAATCCCAGAGTCAAGACTGCGTAAACCTTATCAATGAGAAGTCTCCACACACGCCGTTGCTACACCGGCAGGAGGGCAGTGTGCCAGCGTCTGGACGCATCGAGGCGGTTGCCTGGCAGAGGGATGCAAGAGTGTGTCGGACATGTAAAATCGTAAAAGCCGCTTGCCACCTACTTGAGGGGAGACATCCAGCACTTCTCACAGCACTCTTCAGTCGTTCTCAGCATTGGGCGCAGCACCCTGCTTGTGAGTCACCAGGGTTCTCGAGTTGAGGAGCTTAGATTTCAGGTACTTCGGGCATGCATCACAACTTTGTCAGAGCAATCTACTATCCTCCGTCTGCTTTTCCGGAGTTGGATCATTTTGGATCTGTGTCGAAGCATGTCAAAGATGAAGCTGCGTAGCTAGCACTCTTACGCGCATGAGGAGGCCTGACTCGAGATACCCCCAAGTGGTGAGATGAGGTCTTCGTCGTGCCGATCCTTCTCCTGCCCCAGGCCATTCAAAATCACTCAAGTGTCCGTGAGTCGTGCCCGAAGCTGTTTCTCGACCTTTGAGAACTAACAAGCCCTGGCCTAGTTGGGTTCAGGGCGTCCAGGGTTTCGTGCGCTTTTCAGTTCAGGAGATCTGTAGGTCTCGACTTTGGTGCCATGAATCAAAGGTGGTTCCCTCATTCGGTTTGGCCGGCAATGCTCAGGCGCCGCAGTGCGCCGGCACGTTCGGCAATCCGTGCAGTCCTCAGCAGTAAAACCCATGGATGCCATGGATGATCCCCAAGCTCTGTCGGGAGCTTGTGCAACGTGAGGTCATTGTCGTCGTCGGTTGCATCTCGGCAGACAGTTTCCAAACACTGCAATTGACGCTGTCTTGACGTCAAGACTGACAATTTGGGATTCGGACAACCTGTGCAGCCAGATCCATCAACTTGAGACGTGGGGCTTCCAGAAGCCTGCAGAGCGTAGTGTCATTGTGTTGTTTGGCTTCACATGTCTTGACGGTTACATGTTGGGAGATGTTGGGAGGGCTTCAATCCAGCCGTGAGTTTTCGGAAGCATGGTGCGGCGACATACTACATCGCTCCCAGTTGCTTCGTGATCAGTTTCAGAGGCTGCGGTGGTGTTTCTGTGCTTTTCAGCGACACCTGGTTTGAAGCAGTCGCAGGAGATCCGTAGTCTCGGCTTTGGTGCCATGAATCAAAGGTAGTTCCCTCATTCGGTTTGGCGGGTGATGCTCAGGTGCCGAACTGCGTCGGCGCCTTCGCCCATCCGTGCAGTCCTCAACAGAAAGCCCGTAAATGCCATAGATGATCCCCAAGCTCTGAAGCTGCAGCTTGATTGTGTCGGGAATTTGTGCAACGTGAGGCCAACGTCGGCCTCATACGCACCTGGGCAATGATTTGTCTTCAGTTTTGGCGGTATTTGGTACTGCAGTTACCCTTTCTTGGCGTGAAGACTGGCAATTTGGGATTCGAACAACCTGCGAAGCCTTCAGAGCGTTGTGTCATGAGACTAGCTTGCATTAACGCTTCTTGAGGGTTACTTGTTGGGAGATGTTGGGAGGGCTTCATTCCAGCCGGGAGTTTTCGGAACCATCTGTCCATGCAGCGGACTAAGTCGCTCCCAATTGCCTAGAGAGTCCAGAGGCTACGGTGGTGTTTCTGCGCTTTTCAGAGATATCTGGTTTGAGGCAGTCGCAGGAGATCTGTAGGTCTCGACTTTGGTGCCATGAATCAAAGGTGGTCTCCTCAGTGTGTTTGGCGGGCAATGCTCAGGCGCCGCAGTGCGCCGGCACGTTCGGCAATCCGTGCAGTCCTCAGCAGAAAAGCCCATGGATGCCATGGATGATCCCCAAGCTCTGTCGGGAACTTGTGCAATGTGAGGTCACTGTCGGCGTCGGTTGCAACTCGGCAATTGACCTGTCTTAAGGTTTGGAGGCAAGCAGTTTACTGCAATTAACGCTGTCTTGACGTCAAGACTGGCAATTTGGGATTCGGACAACCTGTGCAGCCAGATCCATCAACTTGAGACGTGGGGCTTCCAGAAGCCTGCAGAGCGTAGTGTCATTGTGTTGTTTGGCTTGACATGTCTTGACGGTTACATGTTGGGAGATGTTGGGAGGGCTTCAATCCAGCCGTGAGTTTTCGGAAGCATGGTGCGGCGACATACTACATCGCTCCCAGTTGCTTCGTGATCAGTTTCAGAGGCTGCGGTGGTGTTTCTGTGCTTTTCAGCGACACCTGGTTTGAAGCAGTCGCAGGAGATCCGTAGTCTCGGCTTTGGTGCCATGAATCAAAGGTAGTTCCCTCATTCGGTTTGGCGGGTGATGCTCAGGTGCCGAACTGCGTCGGCGCCTTCGCCCATCCGTGCAGTCCTCAACAGAAAGCCCGTAAATGCCATAGATGATCCCCAAGCTCTGAAGCTGCAGCTTGATTGTGTCGGGAATTTGTGCAACGTGAGGCCAACGTCGGCCTCATACGCACCTGGGCAATGATTTGTCTTCAGTTTTGGCGGTATTTGGTACTGCAGTTACCCTTTCTTGGCGTGAAGACTGGCAATTTGGGATTCGAACAACCTGCGAAGCCTTCAGAGCGTTGTGTCATGAGACTAGCTTGCATTAACGCTTCTTGAGGGTTACTTGTTGGGAGATGTTGGGAGGGCTTCATTCCAGCCGGGAGTTTTCGGATCCGTCCATGAAGCGGACTAAGTCGTTCCCAATTGCCTAGAGAGCCCAGAGGCTACGGTGGTGTTTCTGCGCTTTTCAGAGACGTCTGGTTTGAAGCAGTCGCAGGAGATCTGTAGGTCTCGACTTTGGTGCCATGAATCAAAGGTAGTTTCCTCATTCGGTTTGGTGAGCAATGCTCAGGCGCCGCCGCACTTCGCCGGTGCCTTCGTGACCACTCCGTGCAGTCCTCAGCCTTGTGCAGGCAGAGTGGTTTTACCAGCTCAGTTGGGCAGAAAACCTTTAGATGCCATCGATGGTCCCCAAGCTCTGAAGTTGTGACCCGATTCTACAGCTGAGTTTACGTACTTGCGGAGAGTTTTGCAGAACGTGCAGTTGAACGCATTCACGCAACTAGTCGTTGACAGTGCTTCAGCGGTCCGAGGCCTTCGTCATCCGGCGGTTCCCCGCCGGATGATGAAAAAGAGCTCAGATCAGAGTCAGAGACATGAAAAATCATGAGCAAGGACCGATGGGATTCAACGTGTGAACATTTAGCATGATGTTGTTGCCGTTGCCGCTGCTTGTGGTTGTTGTGGTTGTTGTGGTTGTTGTGGTTGTTGTGGTTGTTGTGGTTGTTGTGGTTGTTGTGGTTGTTGTGGTTGTTGTGGTTGTGGTGGTTGGGGTGGTTGGGGTGGTTGGGCTGGTTGGGGTGGTTGGGGTGGTTGTGGTTGTTGTGGTGTGTTGTGGTGTGTTGTGGTGTGTTGTGGTGTGTTGTGGGGCGTTGTGGGGCGTTGTGGTGCGTTGTGGGGTGTTGTGGTGCGTTGTGGTGCGTTGTGGTGCGTTGTGGTGCGTTGCGGTGCGTTGTGGTGCGTTGTGGTGCGTTGTGGTGGGTTGTGGTGTGTTGTGGTGTGTTGTGGTGTGTTGTGGTGTGTTGTGGTGTGTTGTGGTGTGTGGTGGGGTGTTGTGGGGTGTTGTGGTGCGTTGTGGTGCGTTGTGGTGTGTTGTGGTGCGTTGTGGTGCGTTGTGGTGCGTTGTGGTGCGTTGCGGTGCGTTGTGGTGCGTTGTGGTGTGTTGTGGTGTGTTGTGGTGTGTTGTGGTGTGTTGTGGTGTGTTGTGGTGTGTGGTGGGGTGTTGTGGGGTGTTGTGGTGCGTTGTGGTGTGTTGTGGTGTGTTGTGGTGTGTTGTGGTGTGTTGTGGTGTGTTGTGGTGTGTTGTGGTGTGTTGTGGTGTGTTGTGGTGTGTTGCGGTGTGTTGCGATGTGTTGTGGTGTGTTGTGGTGTGTTGTGGTTGTTGTGGTCGTTGTGGTCGTTGTTTTGGTGGTGGTGGTGGTGGTGGTGGTGGCGGTGGTGGTGGTTGTGGTGGTGGTTGTGGTGGTGGTCGTGGTGGCGGCCGTGATGGCGGTCGTGGCCGTTGTGGTGGTGGTGGTGGTGGTGGTGGTGGTGGTGGGTGTTGTGGTGGTGCTCTCTTGGGTTTGCAAATGTCCGCGCGCCTGCGAGCACTCTGTGCGTGCGCTTGTGTTTGCTTGTGCGCAGGCTTGCTTGCCCAAGTGCTTGCATCGTTGCACGCGTGCCTCCTCCCATGCCTGCTCGCGTTGCGTGCGTGGGACGTGCTCAGTCTTGGAGCACGCGCCTTGGAATGCTTCCATCTATGTGAGTGTCGATTGCGCTGTAAGCGTTGCTTCCTTGTCACAGCTACTGAGGGAGATGCGCCTGAAGCGAGGCCCGTCAGTGTATGCACGTCTCTTCATGCGTCGCGCTTTTCTTTTTTTTTTCTCTCTCTCTCTCTCTATCTATCTATCTATCTATCTATCTATCTATCTATCTATCTCTATCTCTCTCTACGCGCCGCTCGCCTACGAACATTCGGGTTGCATGTCAGCGCAGCAACTTTCTACTGGGTGGGAGCGTGTCGCAGTTGTCAGAGCGTGTTTGTTGGGAGGTAAAGTGAAATGTTCAAATTCAGCCAAAAGATGCCAGCCAGCATGTTGACAGCCGGTGGATGAAGTCTGGTGGGTCCTGACGTGCGAGTGCACCCCTGCATTGGCATGCGAGCAACAGGTTGCACCATTCAACGCAGACGAAATAGTGACGTGACAATGCGGTTTGCTGCATAGCTTGGGCACGCGGGTATGAACCTGCGATCTGGTCGTGTTTTCGTTGTAAGTATTTTGTGTTCACGTGGCCCAGCACGCCTTTCAAGCTTTGTGGCAGGACAGTCTGCGTCGGACCGGACTACACGACTGACGGCGAGTCGAGTCAAGCGCCGGACCGAAAAAGAAGCCTGATTCGCAGGATTTGTAACATGAGCGGTTTTGTTTGTGGTCCCAGACCTGCAGCATTTACGTCGTCGGTAGCATTTACGTCGTCGGTTGCAATGCCCAACTCAGCCTTGGAAAGTCTTTGACAGACTTGCGTTGTGAGATGGCTTTAGGGCTGGGCTTGCTTCGGTCTCCAAGTCGCATGTTGGATGTGTTTGCTTAAAGAGACGGATGCCGCGAGATTGTAGTTGAATCTGGTGTCACGATACTGGCCGGCCATCCGTGTCACTTGGTTTATCGCAATGTGCGCCGGAGATGGGTTTGGGTATTTTTGGGTGCTTGGTGCTGGAGGTTGGGGTGTTTTTGCTTGAAGGTTCGCGCACGGGTTTTTGTAAGTTTATGCGAAGTTGTTGTTTTGAAATATATTGCATAGCGCAGTTGCATCACAGGAACGGGGGAGCTGACAGCTTTCGCGTGTGGAGCTATAAAACATGCAGCAACAATAAACGACTCCCAGTGTATTGGCTCACCCCCTTTAGTCACTGAGTACCGGTCCCAGCTAGTTCATTCGGCACATGGCTCGAATTTGGGTCGCGAGGTTGCGCGGCTTATGAGTTCCCAGCACTGTCCAATCTTGGCAACTTGCATGCTGCGAGGCCTGGGGTGTATTTGGTCTTGTGGCGTACTTCTGCTACGGTGTGGCCAAAAGTGCCAGGAGCCCAGATTGGATCATTGGATGGTGCGTGTTTCATAGTGGGCAAGGAAGTAGTGCATGATGACATCGTGACGTTTTTGAGCAAGCTGCAGCATGTCAGTGAAGGATCCTTACGGGTGCATGTGTTCGTTCCAAGCACTGCGCCGTTTCCAGCGGATGACATTTTTCAAACAAAAGCCGATGACTTGGTTTGTCATGCTAGACCGTCTCCATGTATGCTGCTGGTGAAGTCTCCGGCTTCGCAACTTCAGCTTGCGTCGCCGTGGTTTCGAATAAACTTGGGGGGGAGCACGTGCAACCGTGCAAGCGCTTGGATTGCGCAGGAAGTCTGGGGCTGGGTGATGCTCCGCTTCTTCGCATATGCAGGGGCCCCATTGTTTTGAGAGTCCGCGCAACATCCTCTACCCCGAGCACGTTTTAAGCTCACGCTTGTCACAGAGCACCCTCGACTTGAGAGCTGGGAGCTCTGAAAACCCTGACCCTGCCGGATGCCCAAGCCACACTGAATCTGACACCCCTGAATATTATTGGATCCTTGAACCAGAACCCACACCCTGATCTTAAGCTTTTCACCATACTCGCCCGAAAGTTTCATTGGGTAGTGCATCAAACCGCGGCTCAGCTATTGCTTGACACAAGAGGCGTGTTGAGTCCCTCCAAAGCAGTGCGATCGTCCAGAAGAGGCTGGCGCCACGTTGTGGGAACACTGAGGCACCAGCATGCTTGCTAAATGCTACCTGCCCAACGTCAGTGCTCGACGCGTGCGTTCGGAACCCTGACTTTAAAGCCTCACGAAATCCCCAAAGAGATGTTTTTTGTTGTTTCCCGTTTCAGCGTGTGCAACTGATCCCATACGGACATCCTTCTTCCTGGGGGCGGAGGGCCTGAGAGTTGTTTTTGCGATCATGCAGATTTCAGGCTTCTTCGTGTGGGTGGTTCTTGTGAGCGTCGGCCGTGTGTGGAATACATGACGTAGGGCCTAGGGCAAAACATTGTTAGCTTAGTAGCCAAGCTGGTGTTTCTTCCAGTTGTTTGCAGCATTTGTTCTTGCAAACTTGCTTTCTGTTCGTACAAGTGGAAGAGCTCGGCTGAGAAATTTGGATCATCGGGATGAAGAGAAACACAACTTGCATGTACTTCTTCTGATTTTTGGCACAGCTGGAAGGCAGAGGCTAGTCGTTGCTTTCGTGCTGTCATTGTGCTATTGTTACTTTTGCGAATGCTGTCATTTGGCCTGGTGCTACTGCCACGGTTTTCATCTCTTCGCCGCAGTTTTGGGATTGGCTTCAAGCTGTTTGTTTCTAGCTCACCGTCGCGATGACAGATAGCGAAGTGAGTACAGATGGGGAGTCAGAGTGTTCAACGGTTGAAGTTGCGAACGTCGATTTGGCTGCTTCCTATCGCCCTGAAGGGGTGTTTCACCTCACGGAGACACTGACTGAGTCACAGTCTGCCAAGCCCACCAAGAGCCGGCATTTTACTCCCAACATTCAGGCGCTGGTCCTCACAACGATTCTTTTCACGGTGATAACCCTCGCACAACTGGTAGCGGCGCAGATCGCGAACTCACAAGCCCTGCTAATGGACTGCATCTCGATGGGCGTTGATGCACTCACCTACATGGGCAACATCTGGGTGGAGTGCCGGAAGCGAGACGGTGCCCCTCACGAGGGCTCCCAGATTATTGTTTGCGTTTTGTCATTGAGTTGTTTGCTGTATTGCACCTGGAGTGCTTCTCAGGAAAGCTTGGACACCATTCAGGGCTGCCAGGGGCTTGCAGTTAGCGAGGAGGCGCCGTCTGACGACGTCAACGGGAACATCACTCTGGCCTTTGGTCTGGGTGGAGTTGTGTTTGACGTCATTTCGCTTTGGTCGTTTCGCCGTAGCCACCGACACCTGCAGGCAGCTAAAGCAGCCTCAACCCCTTTAATCTCGAACCCCTTGATGCTTCACATTCTTGTGTACGACTAAGATAGTACCAGCAGCAGGGGGGTTAACATGCTACTTTCGAGAAGATGGTTGTCGAAAGCCGGAAGCAGCAACACATGTCGTGGCAGCATCCAGTCTGGCATCAGAAGCAGTCAAAGGTGCTGAGTCACAGTCGTAGTTCGAAATCCCAATACAAACAGCAGCCAAGGAAAGCAGGTTGAGGGACCTGCGGTGAATATGTTCACCGCTCTTTTGCACGTTGGGGCGGACTTCCTGCGCTCAGTGTCGACAGTTGTGATGTCCCTCCTGATCCTTGGAGTCTGAGTAGAAGCAAAGCTTTTTCCTAATCTCGGAAGCTGTAGAGAAGCATTTGGCCATATGAACTGACCCCACAATCAGAAAATCTGTCAGGATCATGTTTGCACACGTGGACTCCACCTGCTTGGACGCCTACACAAGCCTGGTGATCGGTGCTTCCATCGTGGCTGGAGCTTTCTTCGGCTTGGTCAACTTGGGAAAGCTTCTGAGGCAGTGGTCTCGGAGGATCGCAGCCAGAAGTGCTTCATAATCTTCATTAGTCGCCGGCTCATGTCGCGCAGGTCAGTTTACATTGGCTACAGTACAGTTGACCCCAAGAGCAGCCCGGATCTGATTGGCCCAGCTGAGCTGCGCACAGACGTTGATTTGTAAATCGTGCTGCGCAATTAAGGCGCGGCATACGCAAGACTTGTAGAATCTTGCCGGCCATGTGGAGGTTTCCGAGACGAGCTGGTTTCATGGTCTCGTATGTAGCGGTTGGCCGACAATCAGTCGGAAACTCCTAATGCTGAGGTTTTCCACAGAGCTTCTCTGTAAAGACAGGACGGCGTCCGGAACCTGGTGCTCTCGTTTCGTTTGAGACAGGCGTTGTGCGGCCACAGCCGCACATGTACCTGGCGCCAATATCCTGTGTGTAGATCTCTTGGTGGACGGGCTCTTGAGTCTCAGCGTCTGAGATGTGATGACACTTTGACGCCGCCGTACAGGGACCTTGAGGCCGACCATTTTGTTGAGTGAGTAGCGGATCTTTGGGCAAAGCTATGCAAAGCCACAGGTGCTTCTTGCGACCCCAGTGTTGCTTCGGAAAGGAAGATGCGACGACCACATGCAGTAATTTTGGCTGCAGCCAGCCCTTGTAGTGTGTATGTATAAAGGGATCTCAACGTCCTTTCTTTTGCAGACATAAGAGGTGTGAGTCATCAATTGCTAGCCAGCAACACACTGCTGGCTGACAATAAGCTTACTGTGAATGCCACGGGAAGTTCAGTATTTCGCCGTTAATTATTCTGCACTGAGCCATGATCACCCTGAATAAGCTGCAACGGTTGTCCAGCTTGCAAGCTGCCCGGCTTGGCGTCATCAAACTTGCAGCCAGCAGAGTGTGTACGCCAGCTCCACTATGTGCAGAAGAACCTGTGGAGGCTGATATTTCTCGGTTGTTGTTGATTGGCGCGGTGGGCGCGGCTGCTGTGGGCACCGGGTCGTGGCTCCTGAGGCCACGTGCCGAGGTGCTCTCTGATCGAATTTACCCGCGTGACTGGCGGTATGTATGCGAGGGGCAGCGCTTCCTACTCTGTGCTCCGAAGGGAACCGACAAGTTACGCGACTGGGGCCGCTGGGGCGGCTATGTATTGCAGCTGCGCAAGAGTCCCGGCGCGAGCAGCAACGCTATGGAGAAGCTGGACACGACGAACAGCTTGGACGGGCAAGTCGGCGTCCAGCGCATGCTCAGCATGGCAATTCCGCGACTTTTCCTCAGCATCCCAGAAATTGTTAGCGTGCCAGGCGCAGATGTCAGGGCTTTGGATGCGCACCTCCTAGCAGCCAGGCCTCAGAATCAGCGCAGGCAACGTCTGGATGTCCACGAAGAGCCTGGACGAGTTGCTAAGGTGCTTCTCCTTCGCAAAGAAAACCTGCTCGATGCGTGGGCACCATCTTTGTCGCTGGAGCTATCGCCTGGATGTGGTGTGAAGGAAATCGACGGCATGCCCTCCCGGCATTCCATGGCTTTCCAGCTTGCCAACGGCAAGGCCGAGCAAGACTGGAACTTGACACTCTTTTCAAAGAACTCCGCCGAGTGTGCAGGTGCTATTTCAAAGTCAGTTTTAGATCCAAGTTGTAACGGTTGCGAGGTCTTCGGCAGTGGCGGAAGACATATCGGTCACACAAATGTGAGCACACGTGATGAGCTGTTGCAGAGCCTTGGCCTGTCCCTGGAAGAGGTTGCAGAAGCAGGGGCCGCCATCTTATCAAGCCAGGACTCGGTGTTGGATTCTTTGCGGAGGCTGCAGGTGTTTGCGGCCGGCAACGCCGAGCGACTTGCGGGCCAAATGCTTGTGGAGCTGCGAAAGCATCGCAACGAAAGCCCAGATGGCCCGGATGTGCTCCTGCAAACCCAGCACTTTCAAGCCGCTCTGGCTGCTTTGGCCAAGTCTCCGCGCCGGGCCCTCAGACCTTCAAGCACGGCATAGCACGGCAGTCCCTTGCTCCCTTACCCTGAAAAATTCAGGGAATGCGATGAATGCGATAAACTTCGAACACGCTGAACAGAAAATCGTGGCATTCCGTCCCGAGGTTCCAGGGTGCCGGGCTCAGGGGACCTTGGTCAGAGCTTTCGGGGGAGAGTTCAGGATTTTGGGCAGCGTTTGCCGTTGAGCTTGGGCAGCTAGGGTGCTTTTGGAGTTTGAGGTGTGGGCTGTGGAGGTGTGCGTTTGGGACGTAGGCTCATGTGCCTGAACAGGCTCATACAGGCCATCAGGCCTTCCATCCATAACCAACCCCCTCCCAAAACCTGCGAACCCAATTTAAGGTTTGGGTTTTCAGGAACACTATGCTGAAAGGTTGCCATCAAGCACCACTGCCATCCAGGAGATCCATGAGAACGAGGCGTTGCGACTCTTGAGCACTTCAAGATGGAGAGCTCGAGAGGCTCCGGAAGCTTCGCGGTCCACGGGCAATTAGTGCCAACACGTTCGGCTCGACTCGTAAGGCCCCGAACTCATCCAAACTCCAAAACAATCCTAAGCCACCTAGCCGCCAAAGCTCCTGACTCTGAAACGTCTTAACTCCCTCACGGTGTGAAGGCAAACCTTGTGCCACCTTGTGCCAGGTCGAGGCGGCCCAGCGCCTCCCAGCTATTGAGGTTTTCGGGTTGAGGGTTGAGGCTTATGATTTTAAGGTTAGGCTTTCTGTAGGTGGTAGGGAGAAGGGCCCGAGTTCTTTCCTTGTGCAGTTGAGCAGGGATTCAGGGATTCGGTCTGTGGTGCAGGGGTTGCATGGTTTGGTGGTCTGGAGCTTTCTATAAGTTTTTTTTTTTTTTGGGGGGGGAGGGGTGTTGTTTGTATAAGCACAAAGCCTTGCTTCATTTTGCCACAAGCGCATGCGCCGAATTCTGAGCACGGATCTTCATCTCGGATCGGCATCGCTTGTGGAAGCCAACCCAGGCTCCTGCCTAGTAAGCGTTTATCGTTTAGAACTTAGTTTCTTCTTGAATTGGGGAACAAGCATACAAACACCGTCCAGCAATCATTCTCCAATTGAAAGTACGTCGTGGCAGAACCAATAAGCCACAACAAAAGAAAGCAACCCTGACTGCCCCGCCACTTGTTGCATCCGGAAGTTCCATGGAGTGATGATTCCGCACCATGCGAACCGTTTTTGTTCCCACAGTACAACGTCAGAGTAAGGTATGTCCTCCACCCCAAAGAGCAAAAACACAAGGAAGCTCATAGTCTTTCAGTTCTTGTGATGCGCTCCTGGGAGTCCCTCCTCTCAAAATTCAAAAGCAGCCACGCACCCATACCGACTTACACCTGAGCCTAAACCTGCAGCTGTCCCTGCGCAGCTTTGCCAAGGTTGGCTTTCTCTTTTCCTTCTTGGACGTGGAGCATTCCACGCCAAGGTGTTGCTCAACTTTGTTCGTCATTCCCAGGCGCGGCTGCAGCACCGGAAGCCCCTGCCACAGACTGCAATCTTACTGTGCAGAGTTTTGGGTGGGGTTTTGGGGCTAGTGCACTTGGCGCCATGCTTGAATTTAGGGGCTGACCTCCCACCCCAAATCCAAGAACCAACGCTGCACTGGGCCCCTGAACCCTAAAGGCACCGTCCTGAAGCCTTGTTGCGGAAGGTGGGCTCCGAGACCTTACCTGGGCTGCCGGCTCAGTGTCCGGGAAGAGCCTTCTCTGGGAGCTGTTCTAGGAAGGGCTCCTTCATGCTGTTGTTGCCGTCACAACTCGAATTAGGTAAGGTTTTAAGACCCTGACCCACCCCTATGCGGCAGTGGACTTGGGCTCTCGAAAATTTGTGGCAACGTTTGGCGGCGTGGAGCCGTGTTGGCAGCAAAGGATGGGCCCAAGAGGCTTTGAGGGTTCAGTTGTTTCAGGTTTCGTTCTTCGCTTTTGGGGCCCTCCATTGGCCGGGCATGGACTCAGCAGAAGTTTTCTTGCCGCGTCATGTCGTGACCTACTATAGGGTTTAGGCTGTAGTTCCGGAGTCATTTGGGCACATGTGGGTTTGTGGATTCACGCTTCTTATTGAGGGATACCTTGGTAAGCCTGCCATTCGGAGACGCAGAGCTTCAGGCCAGCCGCACGCTTTCGGCCGTTGTCACAATGGCTTCCTGACAAGAGTTCCTTGACGGCACTGCTTCTCTGCAGATTTGGCGGCTTCAGCATTTGTTTGTTTGTTTGTCTGTTTGTTTGTTTGTTTGTCTGTTTGTTTGAACACGAGGTTTCAGCTGGGGGGCTTGAGGTTGGCGGAACCAGCTCAGGGTTGGAGTTCAGGGCTCAGGGGTGTTGAATCTCAACACATCTGATGTGTTGAGACTTTACGTGTGTTTTACGCGTGTTTTGGAGTTGTTTAGAGTTCTTGGCGGTTTTGGGTGTAGGGCTCGAAACAGCGAATTTGTCAGCCCTGTCAGGCTGGGCAGCGGACATCCTCGCCGCTGCCCTGGCTTGCCTGAAGCATACAAGACATGCCCCAGGCCCTGGACAGAACCCTGCCATGCTCGCGCCTGCGAAACCTTTGCAAGGTGCGGACGACGGTGGTGGGTCGGTGACCTCAGGTGGCTACGGCCACTTAGCACTTGAGTGTTTTTGTCGAATATCGGGGCCTGACGGAGTACGGGCTGAAGTGGAGGTGGCTCTTGTGGTTGTAGGACCGAAGTTTTCTCGGGATGTCTTGGGACAGGCTCCACAGCGCACTCAGTGGTATGAACTCCCTCCACAATCTTCTGGATGTGTAGTGCAGCCCCGGATCAACACACATGAGCGCCGAGAAGTTGCTGCCACTGTTCAAGCCCAGAACTGCTGCTGGAATCCCAAACCGAGCATTGCCCAGGCCTCGAGCCCGCGTGTATCGAGGAGATAGACCTTTGCTCCGGGGAGCTGGAGACGATAGTGGCACAGTACCAGAAGGCATTCGGCATTTTCGGATTTGTTGTTGTAAATTTGGATGTTCGGGTTGCATGTTGGTTGGTTGATGTTTTTCTTTCGGTTTTCGGGTCTACACGCAGCGTGGACCTGGAAATCATGTGACTGTCGTAGAACCACGTGCTACCGTGCGGCTCGTGGCTGTATACAAACGAATGACATCTAGTATGCGTGCGCGATTATGATGTCGATGGCGCGACTGCCTACCTCTCCCTTCCCTGGCTACCAAACCCATCGCGATTTGAGATATTGGGGCAATTATACTGCCAATTCATCGCGTGTCACATGTTTGCATTTGCACTGTTTTTCAGCTAACGGCAGATGTCCCTCCTGTAACATTGCAGGTTCAGTGTAATCTTTAGCGGTGAGACTGAAGAGCTTTGCTTCGCAGGTTGCCGCAGCGTGACAGCGTCTCGCAACGTCTGGCAGCATGAGCCTTGTCTAGGCAAGGTGGCTCGTGCTCGACCGCAGTCTGCGCCTTGCCGAAAAACAGTGAAGCCGCTTGCCCCTGCACCTCGAGACCTGCACTTGCGAAGCATAGACCTGCACGTAGACGCGTCGGCCGAAGTCTGGAGTGCCCGGCAGCAATGCTAGGCACAAAATTGCAGTGCTTAAGCGCACGCCTATGTGCAAGGATTGTTCAGGTGGGGTACTTCTATCCGAGGATGTCCGAGGCAGCTGCGGGTGGCTCGAGGGATAGGCAAGGTGGTTCCCAATACGCTGGCATGGGCATCTGGAGCAAGCAGGGAGCTTGCCGTCCCTTTGCCGCCGCTTGGATCTTCTTGAGCAAGTATCTTCATGAGGAGATTTGTTCAAGGGAAGTTTTCTTGTCAGGTACCAATACTGGGAGTTGCTTCTGCCTAAGCCCTCCCTAAGTCCCGAAACCCTACAGTACGAACTCGGGAAGCCTCAACCCCAAACTCTGCAAGCTGCTTGACGACCAATGTCAGGTTTTCAGGGGTTAGGCTCACTCCTTTTTCCCCTGGTTCATGGTAGGGAACAAAGGAATGAGGGCCCTATCTATACCCTTAAGGGATTATGCAGGACCCTAATTCCCTCATTCCCTTCTAGGCACCAGCCAGTTTTTTTGCAGTTTAGGGTTCAAACGCTGAGGCCTTCGTGAAGAAGCGCTGGTCGAAGCGGCCGCCTCCATGTGAGGGCTTCTTGGAGTCCGAGGCGCCTAGAAAAGCCGCGAGAGCCACGGCAGAACAGAGAGCCGCCGGAGAGTACACAGACCTAGGCTCTTAGCCCTAAGCCCTAAGCCCTAAGCCTTAAGCCCTAAGCCCTGAGCCCTCAGCCCTCAGCCCTCAGCCCTAAGCCTTAAAGCCTAAGGCCGAAACCCTAAACCCTGTGATGAGTTGAGCCAGTGTCGAGTTGAGGCTCTTGAGCTGCCTCCTTAAAAAAGCAAAAGATGGGTTGCGTGATACAAGTACGCCTCATGTTCACGGGTGTTCGATGTTTCAGATGACGGCAAATTGAGCAAGGCCTGAGACCCCCTAGTCTACTCGTATGAACCCTTTGACAACCTCTGGAGGCGCCAGCTCTACCGGCCTACGAGAGGCTTTGGCACAACCGGTGCCGCCGCGAGGCCGGGGAGTCCTCTTGCATGTGACAGACGCTGAAAACTGCAGCGGGCCCTACTCGGGGCGGATTTTATAGCTCACATCGCTTTCATGGCAACATGCACTTCGCACCAGGCCCTGGCACTGATCTAAACTGTCACAACCGTCAGCCGATGCAGCGCCCACAATTAGGTTCACTGCGTTTCGGAACGTTTCGGAGCCCACGACCCGGGATCCAAGCTGCACTTCGCCAAATATCGGACGAACTGCGCCGCATTGGGCGGTTTGCATTTGGGGCAGGGCTTTGGATGGATCAAGCTGCCGTTGCCGTCAGCACACAAAGCGTCCACATTGGGCTTGCATTTGGGAGCCTTCTGGTGTCAGGTTTGTGGGACACACATCCCATCTTGCCCTTGGCACATGGATCCGACAAGAAGCGAAACAGTTTGAACACATTTTGGTCGGCAAATTAACTTGGCCAATCAGCCCCTCTATGAAGTCAAGTCTTGTTCAGGACTGTCGCGACTGTGTGAGGGTGTCTGCGTCTTCAAGATCAATAGCCAGCCGTGCCTTGCAATTGTCCCCAGACCGCGGGTAACACAGGAAAAGGGTTCTACATGCATGCAATAAAAATGCATGCAATAAAAGTGAACGTCTCTTTTGGGATTCGTGGGGAATATGTTCTACTCGGCATCTTCGAGGTTTGGGGGATTTCGAACTCCGTGGCTGACAAGGAAATCAGGCATCCGCATCGGGGTGCCGGATTTTTGGATTCGATTCTTCCTGCTGATGCGCATACCCCGCAATGAGCGTCCACACGGGGGTGATCTGCATGTCACCGCATGATGTATTTGTGACTCCCCCCCCCCTTTTCAGCCCGGCATGGTTCGTTTGAGGATCTGGGTTCCAAAGTATTGGGCCTCAACCCGTGTGAGTTGCAGCCGGTGTTTCGAGGAGGCTTGTGACGATTGTTTTCACGAATTCCAAAAAAATGTCCGATGCCCCGATTCACCATGATTGATCCATGTTGAGCTTCAACCTTGCAAAATTCCAAAGAGGTATGTGCAACTTAAACAACCCGCTCAACCCTTGCCGCGAAACGACAGAAACACATCGAAGTACAGAAGCGAAGCAGCACAAACCGAAAGGTGCTGCTGGCCCCTGAGCCGTCCCAAAGCCTTGGCGCCTGCGCCTGTACCAGAATTGCACGTGGGAACTTTTGTTGGTTCTGAAGGTTTCCCGCCTTTTCGGGTCAGGTGCTTCAAGGGAAAATTCGGAACTTGTTCAGAAGCCAAGCTCGTTGGACTTTGTGGAGGAAGACAGTTGCAGTACGGTGAGAAGCGCCCTGAATATGAAAACTCCAGTTCTGAGGATCGCGACCTAGGACCTTGGATGGGGATCTATTCACTTCGTGCCCCCCCCCCCCTTCCCCCCCGCCAAATGTAAAATGCGTGAACGCGTGAACCAAAACCCCAAAGGCCATAAAACCCTGAACCCTGAAGTTCAGGTTTGGTTGAGCTTCTGAGCTAACCTTCCAAATAGGCACCGGGCGCTGTTGCCTCGAGAGCTGCCTGAACGCCGTCATGCTCGTGGAGTGTGGCCCTCACACCTGTGCTTGGGCTGAGAATTATGGCTTTTTGGGCATCGGCTCGAGCTCAGATGTCAAGGAAGATCTCCCCCCAAAGCACACCAGCTGCACTGAACCCCAGACCGGAGGTGCTGTGGGAGAGGAGGCTGACTGCGAAAACCGCCAGTTTGCTCGGGCGCAGTTGGGAGACTTCGATTACTTGGCCGAGATCTTCTGGACTGGACCACTCAAAGGCCATCCGTGAAAATCTCCCTTCTTCCACCCTTCTTCCTCTGCCAAAGTTCTCGATTTAGCTTGTGCTTATGCTTGTGCCTGTGCTTGTGCTTGTGCATGTGCATGCGTGTGTGCATGCGCATGCGTGCGTGCATGCGAGTGCATGCGCGTGCATGCGCGTGCATGCGCGTGCATGCGCGCGAGTGCGTGCGCGGGTGTATCGGGGGGGGGTGTGTGTGTGAGAGAGAGAGAGAGAGAGCGCGCGCAGGTGGGTGGGTGTGTGGGTGGCTGGTTTGTTTCTGCTTTCAAGTCCTAAGGCTCCATCATCAGACTCTAGACTCTAAACCCTAAATACGTGAACCCTCGCCCGAAAGGCTTCGGTCTGAGGGCCCGGTGCACCATCCCAATTGGCCACTTCGTCGCCGAGTATGTGGGCGACATCGTCTCCCAAGATCGGATCTCGAATTGGCAGCATCTTGGCCTTAATCTTGGTCTAATTTCAACGCTACGCGACCCACCTCGGCCTGAGCTTCTGCAAGATGGGTGGGGTGTGGGGGTGCGTGTGTTGGGGTTTGGTGGGGGGGTGGGGGGGGGGAGGGGTGGGGTGGGGGTGGTTTTGGGCTGTTGGGGAGGGGATTGGAGGTGGGGTGCCTGCTTTGTGCTGCCTAGACTCTTGCGGCCCGAGGCCGAGGCAGATTTCTAGTGTCACCCGTTCAATGTATCTCTCTCTCTCTCTCTCATGTTGGTACTGTCCACGCTTCTTCAGTATCCCAGAACGAGGTATATCATGTCCCTGCCTGGTGGACTAGCCATCGACGCCTCAACAGCAGGGGGGCCTGCCCGTTTCATCAACCACTCCTGCCAGCCGAATTGCGTTGCGCAGCGCTGGCAGGTTGCTGGCCGATACCGTGTGGGAATTTTCGCAGCACAGGAGATTCAGGCTGGCGAAGAGATCACGTTCAGCTACTCGAACCGAGGGCAGTCTTCGTCCCATGCCTGCCATTGTGGTACACCTGTGTGCTCCGGAAGCATCTGGCAGCCGCCAAAGAGGCAGCACAAGAAGGCAGCAAGCCAGGCGAGGGTGCTTAAAGGGCTTCGTTTATTTCAGAAGGTCTTTGTTTTTTTCAAGAAAGAAAGAACCGCTTCTGACGCCCCAGAGAGCCAGTAAGCAGGCAGGACAAGCTATGGCTGCCCGGTCGCGCAAGCCAGCAAGGAGGCGTTGCCGAGTCAGGGTACAAGCTCCCTCCTGTCCTGGCATGCCGAAAACCTCAGAATCGGAGCATCTGAGAAAGACGCCCAAAAAGGACGCGAACGAGTCTCGGAGTGACGACGTTCCAAGCAAGATGGAAGACACCAAGCCAGACATCCAGGTTGATGGCCCGGTTCATCGCCCTGATGCGGGGAGCAGAGTAGCTTGTGAATCACACTGGGAAGAGCAGGATTGGCAAGCTAGCGAGCAGTTTTGTGAGGGCTTTTACTCTCAGCTGGGCTGGCAGCATGCGCCCAAGGAGGCAGCGAAGATTCTGGAGCAACAGCGCCTCCCGTGCAGCAGGGAGCAAGCTGCTGCTGCGAGGCTGGGCCTCTATTTACCAACAGCCTTGCTGTTGCTACGGGACCCCTCCGCGCTGGAGATGACTGCGAGATGACATTGCGAGATGACATTGCGAGATGACATTGCGAGATGACTTCTAAGGGCTTTTCAAGGCATTGTGGAAGATGGGTCAATGCGGCTACTTCTGCGTGAGCAGGAAACAAGTGATCGTTTTGCACCGCTGCCCGCAGTAGATAGCAAATCCACGTAAATCCAAGCTTCCCCGCACGGTCTCCTACGAACTGCAAGTCTTTGGGTGTGGATGCAAGCCCGCAGCTTGCTTCTGTGGCACATGATCGAGTTTGGCAGCGCGAGTGGCTCTAGCATGTCCGACTCTAAGGTGAATAGCCACTTGTAGTGGTTTGTTGCTGCTAGGTGAGCATTGTCGAAATTAGTTCGGTAGAAGTTCAGTCGCCTCAACGCACCTCAACGCAGATGCACCAGGGCCATGTTTAGAGTTTAGATATTCATTTTTATAAGTGTGGATGTGAGTGTATGTGTTTTCGTGCGTACGTACGTACGTATGTATGCATGATGTATGCATGCGTCGATGTGAATGTGTGTAGTTGTGTATATATATGTGTGTGTGTGTGTATGTATGCATGTACATGTAACTACCCTGTTTGATCTTGCAAATACAGCTGGTACAATGAGTACAATGAATACATCGAATATATCAAATACAATGAGTGTAATGGAAATGACGACTATACAGAATACAACGAAGTAGTGAATACTAGGACCACACAAGGAATACAATAAGTACTGAATATAGTTCTTGTGAGAATGTAATGATCATGGCACATAAAGAGCTTGTGTTGTCATATTTTTTTGGAATTAGGTGAACCATATTAGATTTCAGAATGTTGATTGTATGAGGTATCAGTTATACCAGCTATATGGTTTATATGAGTTTTCGGGTATACCCAGTATATGATGTATATTAAGTGTTCGAAGCGTGCTACTTGTATTACCGTCAGTTATATGTGGTTTTGTTGTTGTATAACTATATTGACCATGTTTGGTTGTATTTAACTATTCCAATTATAGTAATGATGTTAAGATATTTAAAGTATACTACTTGCACGAATTGTGTTTTCTGTATTGATAAATGTAATGAATGTCATTTTACTTATGTTAATCAAATTAAATATGTTAAGTATATGTGTATTAATCATGCTGATTAAGTTCCTTCTAATTATATTAACTATAAAGTATAATAATATTGTAAGTGCTTGTCATTATGCTTTTTTACTAGACTATTCAAATCCATGATTTAATATACATGTTCTGCATATTCCTGGTCTAAATGGCAGGTTTTTGTTTATTATAAACTTGACAGTGGTATTAAGTATACGAATCAAAAGACTTGAACTGATTCTATGAATTATATTTATCAAAATTTATGACAAAGGTCTGTACTGATTGCATACCGTACCTACTCACTGAACCCTAAACTTCTTACACATTGCACAGCGCGCTTGCAGCTCTGACGCAAAGATACCGTCAGATGGCCGACATGCATCCGTGCCTGATGGCGTGCTGCAAGCACCCCGGCGGCAACGGCATAGAAGTCCATCCATGGCTTGATTTAGTTTCTGAGCATTGGCATGTCTACGGCAAACAGCGAAGAACGTGGCTCCGTGCGCGTAGCGAAGTTGAAGGCTGGCCTCTGGCCCAGTAACTTGAGGTGGATAAAAGCGGAGAAGCATGTACGCCCAAAACCTAGCATGGGTGACTAACAGGGTGATACAAGCAGTCGTGGCGTCAGTGGGACGTTTTGCAGTCGAAAGATTTGACATGGCATTCCACCATCTTCTGCCCATCGTCTTGCCAGGATGAACCGTAGCAGAGGCAAAAGCAAGGAACAATGGCTATCGGCATTGCAGTGAACTGAGAGGAGCAAAAGTCCAGAATCGTTACTTGCGGGTTAGACAGAGTAGGTTAGTAAAACGGCCAGGGGTGAAACAGCTGGGCTTTCACGGCTGCTTGGATAGAGTCTGGAATAGGAAAGATGCCAGGGTTCAAATAGCTGGGCTTTCACAGCTGCAAGTTTGGCTCCTGTATTCCCAAGCAACGAAAGCTGGAAAGCATTCTCAGCTGCCGATGCGAAGTATGTGCTGTTTCGATTGAGAGTTGTTTCTGCGTAGTTTTCAGTGGACGGGTATTGCTGTTGAAATACTAAGTATGATCGAAAATGTTTTCACTCCTTCGAGTTTGATACGGGGGGGGGGGGGGGGGGGGGGGTAAGGGCCCGGGAGCCCGGGATCATATGTCTTATGTTTCTTAAATTTGGAATCGTCTTATTTTACATATATTATTGTGGCAACATAGTGCTCGAGTCGAGCCCCAACCTACGTCCCGCCCTAAAGCAAGCCACCGTAAGCCAGAAGAAACACACTCGTGCCCTAAGTGAACAAACCCAAGTCCCCCCGAGGATGTGAAGGCTGCGATGCCAAGGCTCGCAAGCCAGGAATCATCGTAGCACTAGGGCTGTGGGCTTGCCTAAGCTGCTACCTCTTCCTGTCGAATACCGGAGATCTGTGTGTGTGACAACAGCAAGTGTGACGACAACAACCGTTTCTGCTTGTTTCGGCTTCGTAGGCTGCAGCTAGATCTTCCGCGTCCAGGCTCCGTTGGGAGCCTACCAACACGTGGTGGCAAATTTGCAGTTGCAACATGAAGTCAACATGACCACAGGAGCTCCTTCAACAGTACGTAGAGTCAGCATTTTGGGCTTCAGAGCTTGAGGGCTGAGTGGGTTATAGTGGGTTGAGGGGTTCCTGGTTTCAGCCTCCTGTTGTCAAGCTTGCCCAGTGGCTCGAGGCCAGCGCTCTGCAGGCATCCTCCTCACTGAGGCTCCTGGGTCCTCAGCTTTGTATCCGAACTAAAATTCATTCGTTTGAGTTGAGCCTGTATGCGGTTTAGGACACCTTAAGCCCAGAAGCCCGAAGGACCGAAGGAGTGGATAAGGCTGAGGGCACAGTTCTCCATTGCGTGTCAGGCCCGCTTCCAGATCCAAAGGGACTCTCCGACGCAAGAAGGGGGAGGGTTGACGTTTCGGTGCGGTTGTGGTGAAGGCCTCAGATTTGATTGTTTGAGGGGGGGTTGTCCCATCTTTGCTCATCCGGGTCACCCATCTTCAAGAGTCCTCTCACCTGAAACCTTGGGGTTGCGGTTGTTTTTAGCCGTCGCTGTTGCGAAAGGATGCCCTCACAACATCCAGAGCCTAAAGCCGAAAACCTGTCCCCCAAGCCATGGGAATATGGACTGAGGGCCCTACCAACCTGAAATTCCAATCAATCCTCTTGACGGGCTTGATCTCAGGCTAGCCGCATCACGGTTTGCTGGGCGGCCCATTTCGGCCCTTCCCTTGGTACTCAGATTTGGATTCTCCTAATTTAGGCCACGTGGGGGAATTAGGCCTTGTGGGCTTAACCTTTATTTAGCCTGGCTGTTCGGGAGTGCAGTTGCAGTTGGAGCTTGTGGTGCAGGCTGAGGTCTTTCAGTTTAGGGTTGGGGGGGTTGCTCCGAGCGTGTGTGGGTTGCACGCTTCAACTGGAGTTGTCTAGAAGAGTAGTGTACTGGAGCTTTAGCAGAACTCTCGCTGAAGATCGCCCGCGAGCTGAGCATTTCTTTCCGCAGGAATATAGGCCATGTGCGAGAAAGAATCCACGAAGGGGAGCCAGAACTACAGACTCTGAAGAGGTGCAGTCTGAACCGACTCGCAGGCACCGAAGCTCCAGCAGACCTCCAGCGCTCCGAGTCTCTACTCGAGGCAAGCGATCCGTCATGTTTAGTCTGGGCCGAGGGTTCCCAAACCCCGAACTTGATGTATTCTATCGTTCAAGGTGCTTCAGGGTTTCGGGGAGCCTACAATGTGACCACTAACATGCCGAGCTGCCCCTCTCCCAAACCGACACCCCTCACCTCCCAAATGTCAGAGTGACAGCCCTGCGCCACTGACTTCTCTGGCTCGAGCTCATTGAGCAGAAACTTATCGTTTATCGTTTATTACCACTAGTTTCGGCGACGCGGGTCCCCGAAAAGCTGGAAAAGCCATGGCAAAGGCCATGAAGGCCATGAAAGCAATGAAGGCCATGAAGGCCATGAAGGCGCCAGAGAGTGGGAGAGGAGAGACTTGGTAGGGACAGGGGGTTCAGATGGAGATTGAGTGGCCTCCGAAAGGTCAGCAAGCGACCCTCGATGAAAAAAGTTTCCATGAAGAAGGTCAAGTCCAAGCATAAGATGCTTTACTGCAGGGCCGACAGGCCAGATCTCCGAATGCCATAATGGTCCATGTGTTCAGGGCTGTGTCTTTGGGGTATAGTGTATCGGCTTTCGTTCAGATATCTGTTTCAGTGTTTGCTGCTGTTGTCTGGGGTTGAAACCTCATGGTATGCTCTGCCTCCATCATACGTCAGAAGCCCGAAAACGTAAGGAGCAAGAGCTCAGTACCAGCTGGCCTTGGCAGCTTCAAGATCCGAATCGGGATCATCCACGGCAAGGCCAGTTAAGGGTTGAGCCATCGCCTCTCTCACAGTAGCTTAATTAAGCCTTGGGCATTTATTATCGTCTATAAGGCTCAATGTCTAGGACCAGAGTCTAGGACCCGCTCACCTCCTGGCCACGTGCCTGTCTTCATGTCAATGTGCCCCACACGTCCTGCAGCCTCTCATGGCCCGCAATGTCAAGATCCTTCACGCGACTGCCTTCTGCGCCCATCTGGCAGCCAGTGTCTGATAGTCCTCGCGGCCCACGTGGCGGGTAAACTTCTAAGCCCCCCTCAAGGGTACTTGGGGGATAAACCGTTGTTGCCCGGGCAGGTATTCGACCCGATCAAGGTCGGTACCCAAGATCGCCATTATCCAGCAAGCTCCTCAGCGTCCAGCGTCCACAGGCTCAGGTGATTGTTGCTTTGGGGTTTCAGGTTCAATGAGATCCAAGGAGCATCTGAAGATCAAGAACAACACGGGGCCTAACGCTGAGGGCTGGGGCGGCCAGTTTATGGCCGACGTGTCAACAGGCCAGGCTTGGAATGATGCCGGTCGACTCACTGACTTCTTTCTGATGATAAGCTATATTTGGAGCCATTAAAACCTAATTGATTTAAAGTATCCTGAACAACAAGGTGCACATTGCAATAGAGACCCATAAAGGAGCCATGACTTTAGATCCCGGCTCTTGACTACTGAGCCCCGAACTACCGAAACCCCGGGACTGCCCGAGCCACAAAGCTTGAATCCCTTTTTAAGAAGAGCGTTTTGGGTTTAGGGCCAGGGTTTAGGGCTTAGGGTTCAGGGTGTAGGGTTTAGGGTTTAGGGTTTGGGTTTGACAGGTCTGAAGATGATGAAGCTGCACCCAGATATCTTCCACGTGGACTTTATGACCATGGAAAAGGTGACGGAGAAGCGACTCTCCAGAAACCATCTCACGTTTAACTTCTGGGGCGACGTAAGCATCGCGCTGATGAATAACAAGCCGAAGCTAGCCAGAAGACTGCAAAAGATCCAGAAGAATCCGAACTTTCGGCACCATCCGGTCTGGGACTACTATGAGTGGATTCTGCACAAGACGCGCTACATGAAGGCATGTGAGAGAGCGGGCATCCCCATGATTGACACCATTCACTTGGAGAAGGGCTTCAATGCCAGAGAAGTCCTCAAGAAGATTCTTGGATGGATTTGGCAACAACTGCTTATTTCTTTCCACAGCTGTCAGCTTGAAGAGCTCAGTCTTAAAGACAATCAAGCATAGGATTGTCGCAAAGGGATGGGACAAGTTCTTCGTGAAGCCGGCCTACATGAGCTTCTTCGGCGCCGGCGTGATCAACGGAAGCTAAGCTGACAGCTTGCCATTCCGCGGTGTTCGGGTTTGGGATGAAGAGCCAGAGCATGTCAGAGCTGTAAGCTACAGCTTGATGGCTCCGACCTAGGGTTGGGTGCGTTCATTCCTTCAACACCTCTCTTACAGGCAAGACTCAAGACTTCATTGACAATATCGGGCCCCTTCTTCAGTACGAGGCAGAGAACAAGCATCAGAAGGAGCCACTTGGCTTGCTTTTATATCGCAATGTCGCGCGAAGGATCGTCCCAAACATGTTGCACTTGGCGAGCCGAAGTGCCCCCGAAAAGAGAACCGCTGAGGTTTCTGGTGCAGCCATACATGCTCAAGCCAAACGGGAACGTCTTCGACGAGATCCGGAACTTCTTCATCGACGGCGAGTGGGCCTATTCGGTTTACACCGATGGGGTGGACTACGAAGGCTTTTGGGAGCAACCCGAGGGCAAGCTGAAGGAGGCCTGCAAGAAGTGCCTTGGACTTCAAGATGTCCAGATCAAGTGTGCTTTGAAATGAGCTGTGGCACGCGCCTTATGCGCAGATGTGATTTTCTTTGTACAGGCTGGCCATACAAACCATGGAAGAAGTGAAGAAGGTTCACAAGTGGGAGGGCAAGCGCATGAATTCTCTGCTCAACCGCATCGACATTGGTATAATTCCTGACAAGTCGAAGAAGCTGGGGTATCGGATTTTTGTGAATGAGATCGAGCCACAGATCACGACCTGGCTGGGCAGATATTGTCCGTTTGTGATCCAAGATCGGATGGCCGAGGTGTGCGTCAAGCAGGCGAGTGAGATGCTTAAAAGAAGTCTGGCTGCGAAGCGGAAGATGCCATCGCCGCAGAAGGTTCGCCAGCTACTTGAAGTCCTAGATGCTTGGATGTGCTTGAACCTGAACTCTGTGTGTAAAGATGTGCTTGAACCTTACCTCTCTGTGTAAGAGCACCAAAAGAATGGCCCTCTTTGAGCTTGAACTCTGCGATCGAGGCGGGTGTATTTGGATCTATTTGGAGTCTCCAGGGTGAGCGGGGTCCTCCTGGACCCTACATCCTAGACCCTAGACCCTAGACCCCAGCCCCCAGACCCCAGACCCCAAACCCCAAACCCCAAACACCAAACCGCAAACCGCAAACCCCAAACCCCAAACCCCAAACCCCAAACCCCAAGCCCCAAGCCCCAAGCCCCAAGCCCTAAACTAAAGATCGGAGCCAAGGATGAGCGCCTCAAAGAGTCCTAGGCCTCGGACATGGGAGTTTCCTGTGTCGGCCGAGTGACCGAGTGAAGCCTCAGCTTGGTTCAAGGCCTGTTAGAAGGCGTTTAGGGTTCAGGGTTCAAGACCTACGAGCCAGGACATGTAGGATCATGGTAACATTGTTTCGTTATTGCTATGTCTGTGTGATTTTTTCCGATGCGGATGCGGGTGCAGTTCGTTTTGCTGCATGTAGGGGGGGAAGGGGGGCAAGGGAGTGGGTGCTGCGGGAAGGGGTGCAACGGTGCAAACGGTTTTTGCCGTTGGATGGGTTCCCTGGGTGCGGCCAGACTAAGGGGAGCGATGCTGAAAATCGTGCTCCCGCCTAGGCGCCGTGCGCATCGACGTCGCCATCCTCGTAGCTGTCGTCGCTTTTGGACGTCTGGGTTCGCGAAATGCGAAGTTGTCCCTGGCTTTTGAACGTCTGCGTTCGCCAAATGCGAAACTGTTGACGCTTTTGGACTTCGCGGGTCGCCGGATGCAAGTTGTCGTCGCTTTTGGATATCTGGAGAGCTCTGGTAGCTCGAAAGTCGCGTTTTGTAGTCCAATCGTACAAAGGGAGTACACGGAAGACGTCGGGAGCTTTGGTGGCTCGAAAGTCGACTTTTGGCACAAACATAGCAGGCGCAGGACGCCTGGAACAGCTAGCCCCTTGGAATGCTTTTGCATCTCCATATGGTGTCTCACTGTTTTGGGTCCCCCAAAAACAACAAAAGGATCAGATCGCTGTGGGTGGGCGGGTGTCCGCCGGCACCCACTGAAAAGGAAACAAACAGGTTCACAATGTGCATGGGGTTGCTACTTTAAGTGTGCTTAATGATGAACAAACTAGCTACATCACCTGCAGCAGGGAGGGGGCAGGGGAGTCTGAGCCGGCAGTCTGTGCAGCCGGGGAGACGCACGCCCTGTGATTGGGTAGGCAACTCGACATTGCACGGAGTTGCTGAAAAAGAGTGCTGCTCATGCTGCCGAATCTGAAGCTATCCTGACAACGTTGGAGCGACGGTCTGCAGAAACGTGTTCTGCATATCGAATCTTGTTATGCCTGCCATAGAGCCAGCAATTGTGAATGTTGAACATGCCCGGTTCCGCTGGGTAAGATATGAGACATCATGAGACACTCTAAATCAGCTCTCAGCTCTCTTATTACTTCAGAACCCCACACTAGCCGCGATCCCGCACATCTTGTGCAATGCCTCCAGGCACTTGAGCTCCTGCTCCGACGCTTTGGAAGCATGGGCCTGTGACGAGCTGGATCCAGGTGCCCCCCCTAGCATTGCTCTGAGTACCGGGGTATATATCCCGGAGGTGGAAATCTACAGAGCTCAAAGCGAGGTTTTCAAGGCTCACTTAGGAAGCCTTTGCCCGGCCAGGTGGCTCTGCAGGGGCGTCGCAGTTTGCACGCAGCCATGCCTGCACCTGAGCCTCTTCTGACGTGTCTGAGTCTCTGCATGAGATGGTCAGGGTCACTGACGCTGGAAAAGGAATGACCTTTGGGACAAGAAAAAAACTAAATAAATAGATATAAATAAATATATATATATATATATATATACATATATTTATATGTATGTATGTATAACATCCAAAAGTAGAGCTAGGACCTGCGGACCTCAAGCTGCCTAAAATCCTAATGTTGCTCGTGAGGCCTGCAAAGGTGACTTCTCAAGGCCTCCGAGCAGCACCTGCAAGACCTGCGCTATCTCCGTTCTTGAAAAAAACCAGCTCACCTGTAGTGACTCCCGAGTGTGTTATCTTTGCTGGGCTAGCCACACCATCCTAGACTTTCGGCCAAGTCCTTGTTGGAAAGATGGCGGGGCCATGGGCAAGTAGCTAGCAACGCTGGGGAGTGGACTTTGGCATCATCATGCTGATGTGCTCACATCTCGGGGCCGTTACCGGCAGAGGTAGGTGTACGTGTAGTTCCTGGGCGCAACCGGATCTGCGAAAATGTACTGAATCATGTAGGTGGCTTCTCCGCCTCCCTCAATGCCAGTTTCTGTGGCTAGACTCTGGCCATCGAACTGCCCAGCCTTTTTGACATCACGCGGCAACCGCATTTTCAGATCTACCCTGCTATGACAGTCAATGGAACCAAGCCAGGCTGCCAAGCTCCTAAATCCCCCTGAGCCCTAAGCCACTGCCGGGCCACAAGTCCCCATCTACCAGGGCGCTTGATCCTTGCCATCCACCCCGAACCTTGAAATCCCTGAACTCACCCTCCTTTAGTTTGTTGGGTTTAAGGTTTAGAGCTAGGACCCCAAGCCATCCCAAACCCTTTCATCCTTCGTCCTGACCAGGGGCAAGCTTGTGAATGGACTGGCGCCGTCCACGGCCTCCATTAACAGGAAGGTTGAGCAGCTGGAGGCCACTCAACAAAGAAGGTTCTCAGACTCAGGGTTTGCGGCTTGGGTTTGCGACGGTTCCCCACCATCGGCGGGCTGAAAGAGTCGCGCGTCTGGTTAAAAGGTGTTAGCAGGTCACGTTCCTGCGGCCCATTGAGGCCAACAAGAAACTGTCACCTCTCACACATTTTTGAAGATGAGGTCCGCCTTTTGAACAGGTATCCTATAGCTGCCACACAAGATCTTCGACCCTCCGTAACCATCTTCCGATTTTGCTTCATCGTACGTTGATCTTCCGCGGCCTGGACATTGTAGGACCATTAGGACCTGGCCTTATGCGGGGCAAAACCTTCAAGTCCCCACCCGCCAACCTGCAAGATGTGGGCTCTTATGAAAACAGGGGACCCCTAAAATAGACCCCCAAATAGTAGGATCCCTCATAGTAAGGACCCCAATAGGGTACCCCGAATTTCGGAAACCCCCATACGGAGGACCCAGACATCTTGCCTCCGATGTCGCCGCTGTCGAGGGCGAAGGCCGGGGTTAGCACTCTTCGGTGTTAAAGTTTTAGGGTTTATAGTTTAGGGTTTGGGGTTTGGGGCTTTGGGGTAGGGTGAGGGTGAGGGTTGAGGGTTTAGGGTGTAGGGTTTAGGGTTTGGGGCTTAGGGTTTAGGGTTTGGGGCTGAGGGTTTAGGGTTTAGGGTTTAGGGTTTAGGGTTGTGGAGTCCAGGTCTAGGTTTCACACCCCTCAGCCCCAGCAAAGCTTGCCTGGTTGCGAGAATTGCTCCTCCCACCCCGACCCGTTCTAAGCCTCACCGTGCCAATTTGTTGAGGTCGTCAGTGTAATTTGTTTTGGGCGAGGTCACAGCCCAGCTCTTTGGACGAACAGATTCCTCAACTTGTTAAGCCAAGCTCCATCCTACAACGCTGACACCAAAACCCACAGGCCCAGAGGCTTCCGTGCAAACAGAGTAACACCTCAATACAGAGCCCCCCAAAGGCAGAGCGACGCTACACCGTCGCAGAGCGACGTCGCTCCATGGGCTTCGGCATGCTGGACGCGTGTAGGGTTTACAGTTTGGCGTTTCAGGTTGGGGGTTGGAGGGTCATAGGTTGGGATAGGAATCCCCCCCCATTCTAATCCCTATCGAGGACTGTTAGGTATAACATGTCAAGTCATGGGGTCTAGCTTCGCGGTTTCGGGTTTACGGATTTACGGTTTATGGGTTGGGGCTTAAGAATTAGAGGCTTCGGGCCATGTAGGGCAAAGTTCATGGGTTCAGGGTTTGGGCTCGATCAATGGGTTGAGTTTCGGGGGTTCAGAGCAAAGTGTCTGGAGGATGTGATAGAGGTCGCGGTAATCATGATAATCATGGTGAAGCGCCTTGTGCGTTTTGAGCCGAGCGTGATGTGCTGAATTCTCGGGCTTTAGGGCCGAAAGGTCGGAATTCAGCTAGGCTACTGTTGTGAAACCTTCAAAGTCTGGCTGGCTCATCATTCTCAGGGAAAAGTTGTACCAAGTTCTGGTCCAATCAGCACTCCTGCTGAAGGTAATGACATGCAACAACTGAAGTCCATAAGCCCTACGCTACCTCATATCCCAGACCGCGTGCAACCGTAAACCCCAAAGACAAAAGTCGCCACGCCAGGAGATCATGAGCCCGAGTGACGCCATGAAATCCTTCGACATGGTGGAGTCTATCCTTCAGGCCTGCCTTGAATGCGGTGTTGGGGTTGAGGGGTTCATGTTTCGTATGGGTACTTCGGCGAGGCGTGCTTGAGGACAGCCATGTGCCAGGTAGGATAAAGCACTCAAGTGGGTTGTAAGAAGCCTGCCCGTTGAGGAGCTCAAAAAGACGTTCCGCGAAGACGAAGTTGGCGAGGATGTTTCAGAACGTGTTGTGAGAGCACGTCAATCCAGTCATGTGGACAGCGGGGGGCTGCCCCCCCCCCCCGCCCAACCCGCCCAACCCCTGGGCATTTATTTGGACCGTACGAATCCTTTCTTGGGGGGGCATACGAATTCTTTCCAAGCCCGTCGTGCGAAATTTGCAATTGCTGCCTGTAGGATTCGGAGCTCTTTCGAGCTGCTTAATATACGTCAGCAGCGTGAATTGCAGTTTTTGTGCAGGCTTCGTAAATTTTGATGCTACGTGACCCGCCTCGGCCGGCCTAAGGAGGTAATGTTTGGCTTCCCGCGCTTTGAGTGATGTGGTACAACAAGCAAGCAAGTCCTGATGCACCATCCGCTCCCGGACACCTGTCGCCTAATGGGGGAGTACCCCGGCGGATAACTTGCAGTATTTTGAGTACTGGAAGCGCTGCGCAATCTCCAGTGTTTGCAGTCTGTGTACAGCCAAGGAAGCACTTTTGGACCTGCACCATGCCTTCACATCCTGCAATGTCCTGTTGACAAACATGTACTGCCAAGAATACTGTACTTGCTCGGAATTAGCGCACTTCCAGGCTGGCTAACGTACATCAACGGTGCGACTTGTGCGCATTTTGTAACTATCGAGGAGTTGGAAACATGGAAAACACCGCAATTTGCAGTATCTAAAGCCCGTGGGGTCGAGCCAGACCGAGGAGAAACAAAAACAAGGAGTGTCAGACCCAAAAAGCACCACCTCCGCCGTGTGAAAAAGGCGAGAGAAGGGAAGTGGAGCGTGGAGGCGACGTAGAGAGATATGGCCGAATAACTAAGACCAAAGAGAAAGAAAACATTCGTGTATTTCGAACATCCCCGGGATCTGGTGTGGGGATGCGTGGGGTTGGGGCTCCAAGGATGTTCTGCAGCATTCTCAAGCGACGGAGGCCCGTGAATCGCTGAGTTGAGCAGAGTTCAGCTTGAACCCAACACGTCGAGGGAGGGAGGGAAACAGACAAGTTGAGAGATAACTCCAACAAGAAACGAAAACAAAAAGACCGCAACAAATCCATCCTAAATCCATCCTAGAAGCGCTTGTAGAAAACACTAAAATGCTTTTTGCTGATTGGTAGAAGCAGGTAGCAATGTAGCAACAACACAGAAGTAAACACATGTAACAGCAGCATGGCTCGTCGAACCACACATAAGGGTTTTGCCAAATAGCCCCCTTCTGTTTCGACTAGTGTTTCGCTTTTTCCGGGTCATGCAAAATCTCGGCCTGAGTCGCGACCGCGCAGTAGCCGCAAGAGTGTAAAGTTTAGTTCTGATTTGTTCGGAATAGTGCGACATTTTGGCAGAGCAGACACAATTCACGGAATAGCATGCCTATGCCCCCTATTGGTCCTCAACAAACCTTTGAGGTCACAGAAACTCACACCTGTGATTCGTAAAGGGTTCCCTTCAAAAAGCCATAAAGCTTCAAACCTTCAGGGTCGTAACCTTCAAGGCTGCGGCCGGAAGCTCGGCCCCAAACGACTTGGAGACCCCGCCACCCCGCAAACAAGTTTCCCAAGGTTGATGCAGGGGGCCGAAAACGTTTGTTTATTATTCCGGATTTAACCCCCCCCCCCCCGCCCCGCCGCTTCACCTGCACGCCCCGGCACCCGGATGCATCCTGCAACACACACACACACACACTCTCTCTGTCACTCTCACGACCAAGAATCATCCAGCCGCAGGAGCCCGTTGACGACAGCGAAGAGAAGCGTGCAGAGGTCGGACACTGTGCCATGCACACAGGGTTTAAGTTCAGGGTTTTGGCCCGCTGTTGCCGCCAGGAACGGCGAAAGCGCGAACTAGAAGCCAGGCGAGCTCGCGACAATGCCAAGAACACGAAGGACCCAAGGCTGGAAAGTACCGTTGTTGAACCAGCAAAAAATAATTTGCGTGTAAGCAGTGTGTCATCACACGTTTGTGCAGGCGTCGAGTTGCCAAGCTGTTGGAGCAAGGTCGCGACTGGGGACAGGCACGACATGCATACGGACGGATTTTGGATGTGCATCGCCAATGCCGCGAATTCAACTGAAACTTCAACCCATATTTAGAGCACTGTCGCCCTTGCCCTGGACTCCAACTTGTAGAACCCCAACCCTCCTCTGTTCCGAAAAAAGATGGTAAAGATGGCCAAAGCTGGCAGTTAGCTGGCGCAGGCCCGGCCGGACCAAGCGCGAGATCGCAAGGTCAACGTGCCCATGCAGGCCCTATCGACATCGGACGCCATCCAACACCTTCTCGTTTTGAGAGTCTCGTCTTGTCACGTCTCGGCATATTCAGGGGCTTTTGATGGTGGTCGGCGTTCTGCCGAAGCTATTGCATTTCCTTTCACTGATTTACTGTTGAACTTTGACTGGCGTTGCGCACCTCGAACACGTGCCGAATTCGACAGCAACGATGGTGAATCAAACGGGCAGGATTGTTTCAAGTGGAACTTCTTAAAGCTGAGGACTGTTGAACTTAGGTTCAATCACGAGGTCATTCTGATTGCCTAGAACATAAGATGGTTGCATTGCATGCAGGGGACCAAACAGAATTCATGAGTTCCAATTGCTAAGTAATTGCTAAGTAAGAATGGAAGTTAGTTGGTTGAATAAGCCAGTATTACATAGAGGCAGTTCTGATATGAAGAATTTCTGGGCTCACGTAGAATCACAGTTAGTGCTTCCCAGCGAAATGAGCTAGATTTTCATCAAACTGGTTTGAATAGGCTCTGGATCAATCTAATCTAGTACTTTGCAAATTTAGTAACTGAAACGACGCTGATCTTTGCGCTTTGGCTGCTCGCCAGTAAAACGCATTTTTGTCTTGAATGTTAAGAAGAAAAAATAAATAAAAAAGCAGCTAGACATGCTTGCCTTTAAAGCGTGCTTCGGGTCTGGCCGGAGAAGTGTTCAACGATTTGTTTTGTTTCTAAAATTTTAAGTTAAAGCAAACGAGATTCGTGCCGCTGAAGAGCCAAATAGCACGGACGTAGAGATATGAGAGCGATGGGTTGAAGGATTTCAGCTTTAGTTAGGCTCTCGGTGCTCAAAGCCCTTGACCAGCTTTCGTAGATAGTAGATTAGGTAGGCCCCGCAACCTGTGCGTTGACAGGTGTCTCCAAAACCAAATCATAGACACTCACTTACACCAGCCTGCACCGCCGGCACCGCCTACACCTTAAAGCCAGACTTGAAGAGGTCCACATGGCCCTCCACGCCAGCGGTGCCGAGCGCATTGAGATGGTGGATGTCCCGGCTTTGCAGGCCCTGGGCTTGGGAATCTAAGTCTGGGAAATTTGGGGTCTGGGGATGCTTGGGGAGTGTACGGTTCAAGGTTTAGGTGTCTAGGGATGGGTCGGGGTTGTCAGTAAAGGTTTTGGGACGCATTTGGGCGACAGACAAGTGGTTCTAAAGAACGCGATGAATTTCCAAAGCGGACTGAGCCTTGAACCAAGTTTCTACGTAAGCACGCTTGAAGGAGTAATTTCAAGGGGATCGCGGGGTTGGCTCCGGCACGGCACGCGTGCAACTGGGCTGCTAGACCGTCAAACCGAACCCTGCCGTGGTCAGTGCCTCTTGGGAGGTTGCGTTGCTGCATCCCTTGTGGTGTATTTCTTGGGTCACCGGACCTTGAAGGTCCCCTGAAGGTCTTCCACGTCAATGCCCGTGCTCTGAGCCCATGCTGCTGTTTTGCGTCCCCGCCCCCTGAAGTAGACCTAGCAGGACGCCAGGTGAACCTTTTGTGGCGCGAGCCTGTGTGCCATGCTGTTACGTTTTGATGTCACTCGCCACGCCTCGTGCATCCTCCCGCTCCCATTTATCTCGTTCCTGGCTGTATTTGAGACTTCGCCTCTTGTTAAGTCTGAGTCCGAGCGGACATTACACATACAGGCTGAGAGGGCTGTTTTTCCTGAATGCCAATGCATGCATGCTCCCCGACTAATGATCAAGCGACAGCAAGGGGTTTAAGTGCAAGAAGGCAAAAGCTTAGATTTCTGACTTTGCACTTCAGCAACAGTCGTAAGTACTTTTCGGCCCGGGCCAGCGCACGCGGCCAAGCAGAACACACGCGCACGCACAAAAACAAGAAACTGGACCATACCTGCACCCCGAACCCCAAAGCCTTACTGGTATAAACTTCAAAACACCTGAAACCCTCATAAACCCTCAAGGCTCCCCGAGCCCCAGTTCCAGGGCCGTTGCAAAGGGCTCAGCAGCGGGAGCTGCAACTACAAGGAGGCGAGGGGCTCAGAGACTCAGAGGCAGACCCTTAATGGAGGAGTGAGATTTCTGAGTGTGCAAGACAAGGAGATTTTCATGTAGGGTTTGGGTCCTCAGGTTCGGGTTTTCTGTTTCTTTTTTGCATCTTCGGAGCCTTTGTTTTCTGCATGCCTCTAAACACCTGGGTTGTGAAGGTGGGCAGGGGGGGGTTCCCAAAGATCACCAAGATCAGGAGTGACTCCGCTCTGTAACGCGTTAAGCTGCAGGTGCGCAATTTGCTGGAGGAGGAGGTGCCAAGACTCGGGCGGATCCTGTACTTTAGGATGCATGTAGGGTTTGGGGCCGTGCAGGCGCTAATTTTTCAAAGTCTGTCACGATCAATATCGCTGGGGCTGAACTGATGTGCAGCGCTACACGGCTCGAAGACACCCCCCAGGTCGTTCGTCCGAGGGTTCTTCTCTCAAGTGGATATCATCAGTTCTCAGAAAATTATGGTCCCTCTTTTTGTTCTACCCTGAACACTCGGGGCCGCCTTGCAATATTTTACAGGGGCCCTCATGTGGAGAATCCCCCATATCATTGAGAGGGCATTGAAGCATCAGCACGAGGCTTCAGAGCGCGGCGTTCGGTGTTCTTGTGCTCTTTGGGGGCAGGAGCGGCAAGCAAAGTGGATGAAAGAAACCGCTCCGCCGGAGCCGAAGGACTTCATCAAGGATAACAAGGCGACGCCGGCCTTGGCAGCTAATGGTTCATGTGGTATGGCCGGGGGGGGTGGGGCGAAGGAGGGGGGGGGGGGGTTGAGGACTTGGGCCCATGATGGAATGGCTTCGCTGATCGCCTGCAAGGCCCTCAGCAGCTGCTACTCGACTGGTGAAGGAAGCTGCCGCCTCAGTCCCCAAGTCTTGCACCGAGTCTTTGAAAATCATGTCTAAACCTTAATCCCTAATCCCTAAACCCTAAGCCCTAAACACACCCTGAGGCCAAGATGCCGGGGAGGCCTTGGAGGCTGGAGTTTGAAGAGCAGAAAACACAAGACTCGGTTCAGCAATAGGCGCTTGGTGACTTGGAGGTTTCAGGTTTTCAGGGCTTCACTCTGGTGTGTTCCAAGTTGGATTTCCGGACGAAAGTTCCAAGCTGACGTCGTTTGCATGGCTTCTGAACGGTTTTCAGGGTGTCTGTGGTGTGTCTATGGTGTTTCCATGGTTTCCTTGGCTTGCATGATTGGTGTTCATGGCGTTCATTACTTCCATGGTCTGTGTGATGCCCATGAATGAATTCCATGGTCGTTTCAAGATCTTTCAAGTAATGGCCGCACACCCCACATCTTAAAGGAGGTCAGGGGCCTAAACCACGCGGTGACGGAGGGTCAGAGGTCTCTTCGAACAACTGCGTTTGCTGTGGAGGCCTCCGCCAACTCCTTCATCTCTGTCAGATGCAAGGTAGTTTGGTTGTGCTGGGTTTGAACCTCCGGAACAGATCCTGGTGCCCAAGGTTTACTCACACGTCAGGTGCCTTCAGCATGCCTTGAATTACCTGTTGATTTCATCCATTTACTCGATGTAGCACAGTTCTTTTAGAAACTTGGCTTCCAAGTCGCCAAACGCATGAGCGCCTCTGCCCTGAACAGACATTCAGCCCTTCACCCAAAACACTAAGCGCAAGTACCTAGAGCCCATGAACCTTGTGCCTGAACACCAATAAGTTCCCCAAGCTGCGTGGGACAAGGCAAAGTTGGCCTTGGCAAAGAAGCGGAAAGCAAGAGCGGCTGAGGTGCTGCAGCCTTTTGACGGGTCGTGTCGGGGGGGGGGGGGGGGGGGGGGGTAGGTTGAATCCACATCCTCTCAAGCCTGAGCCTGCTTGAGGGTCTGGGAGGGCACCGGCATGCAGCGAGAACATGAGCCACAAAACCTTGCTTGCCTTTCCAGCTCTCATTTTCGCATCTTTCCTTCGCTTTGCAGCCGCGAGTTGGCAATGGTTCCTATGGTCCCTGTCCCAAAAAGTCTTGATGTCCTTGTGGATTTGGCAGTGATCAGAAGGGTTTCAGGTTTCTGAAAGTCAAATCCTGTGCCCTGAGCCTGAGCCCTCCAGGACCTCGAGGATGCTTTGGGTAGGCGCCTCTGCCAGCAAACTTATCATCCCCAACCTGCCTCCCTCCCCAACCTTTTTGTAGCCTCAGGCCTACGGGCTTCAGCCTAAGCTTTGCCTAGACCCTACATCCTGGACCCCAAACCCAAAGCCTCAGTATGCCAGGCAAAGCTCCAACGGAAAATCGAGCTGGTCTACAAGCGGCCTGGGCCATGGCTTGTGGAGGGAAGATCCCTCACAGGGCTTTTTTGGTTGAGGGCTTTTGGAGCTGTTTCAAGTGTTTACACTCATCATGTCTCAGCAACGCCCTTAATCCCACCCGTTGGAGTCTGATGTTGTCTTCGGAGAAAATTGGAATTGCAACAAACCCCCTCCCGAACCTACCATGAAGCCAGCCAAAGCCCCAAGAAACATCGGCTGCTATGATCTTCTGCCACCGGAAATCCCCAATCCGGGCGTGCTGCCCTAAACGTTAAGCCCGGCACTCAAGACTTGTTCCATCGGACCAGGGACTCTGAATCAGCAGGGAAAACCGCATGCCAGCACTCCAATTCTGAAATCCGTGCTGTTGGGCTTTAGACAGCGCTGGGATATTCCAAGTGGTGATGAGTTTTGTTGGCTGTTTATCTTTTGAGCCCCAGCAGACCCAAGCTGTCCCAAGTAAGCATCTTGGACAAGCTTGGAGAAAGGTGAAAAGGAGAGGTGACGATGGGTAGCAATACTCGAATGTTTGCCTGAAAAGCCCTTCTGGAGCGTCTGTTCGTCGACTTTTCCAGCGATGTCCTAAACCAGACCTTTGCAAGACGTGCTGAGGCGCCGGGCTGGGGTTCAAGATAACCCCGGATGAGAATGCATGAAGGGGGCGATGCCCAGAGCAGCATGATTTGCATGAGGCATGGGTTGCGTCAGAGCTTTCAAACTGAGATGTTACGGTCATGATGGGCCTCAAGGGATGTGTTTGTTATCTATGGGGCAGGCCCTGGTGCCTTAACTTCATCGCCCTATACCCAACCCCAGAAGCTGAAAAAATCACCTCTTCCAAGGCGCATGCCATCCACAAGTGCGGGCCTGACCCTGAGCTTGCGAAGCTTCGGGGACTTCGGGGTCGGCCAGTTTGGGAGAAGTTGGCATTTGACCCTCAACCCTCAACCCTCAACCCTCAACCCTCAACCCTCAACCCTCAACCCTCAACCCTCAACCCTAAACCCTAAACCCTAAACCCTAAACCCTAAACCCTAAACCCTAAACCCTAAACCCTAAACCCTAAACCCTAAACCCTAAACCCTAAACCCTCTGAAGAAAACTTGGTGGGAACCCCAGGCTTGGGAACCAGAGTCCCAGCATGCGATCGGTCTGAGCCAAGGACACCCCCTAAACCCGAAAAGAAGCCTAAACCCTAACCCCAAAACCCCAAAACCCCAAAACCCCAAAACCCCAAAACCCCAAAACCCCAAAACCCCAAAACCCCAAAACCCCAAAACCCCAAAACCCCAAACCCCAAAACCCCAAAACCCCAAAACCCCAAAACCCCAAAACCCCAAAACCCCAAAACCCCAAAACCCCAAACCCCAAACCCCAAAACCCCAAACCCCAAACCCCAAAACCCCAAAACCCCAAACCCCAAACCCCCAAAACACCCAAACCCAAAACCCCAAAACCCCAAACCCCAAACCCCCCAAAACCCCAAACCCCCAAAAACCCCAAACCCAAACCCCAAAAACCCCAAAACCCCCCAAACCCCAAAACCCCAAAACCCCAAACCCCAAAACCCAAAACCCAACCCCAAAACCCAAACCCCAAACCCCCAAAACCCCAAAACCCCAAAACCCCAAAAAACCCCAAAACCCAACCCCAAAACCCCAAACCCCAAAACCCCAAACCCCAAAACCCCAAAACCCCAAAACCCCAACCCCACCCCAAACCCCAAAACCCCAAAACCCCAAAACCACACCCAACCCCAAAACCCCCAAAACCCCAAAACCCCCCAAACCCCAAACCCCAAAACCCCAACCCCAAACCCCAAACCCCAAAACCCCAAAAACCCCAAAACCCCAAAACCCCAAAACCCAAAACCCCAAAACCCCAACCCCAAAAAACCCCAAAACCCCAAAACCCCAAAAACCCCAACCCCAAACCCCAAAACCCAAAACCCAAACCCCAAAACCCCAAAACCCCAAAACCCCAAAACCCCAAACCCCAAACCCCAAAACCCCCCAAAACCCCAAAACCCCAAACCCCACCCCACCCCCAAACCCCAAACCCCCAAAACCCCAAACCCCAACCCAACCCCAAACCCCAAACCCCAACCCCAACAAACCCCAAACCCCAAACCCAAACCCTAACCCTAAACCCTAAACCCTAAACCCAAACCCTAAACCCTAAACCCTAAACCCTAAACCCTAAACCCTAAACCCTAAACCCTAAACCCTAAACCCTAAACCCAGTAAGAACTTACTAGGAGTTTCCACAGGAATTTCTCTCAAGTTCAAGCCCGGCCCTCTCATAGCGTAGCACTGCATGGCCTGACACGAAACAGAAGATAACCATTCATAGCATATCATAGCATGACAACACATAGAATGCCATTTAGTCAGAGCACAACGTAACACGATATGACATAGCATAAACGCACATACACAAGGCTTCGTTCGCAAGTAAAGACAGACAGAACTTAATATTAAGAGGCCACACCCTAACAAATCATTGTCTGAGCCTCTTTCGTAATTACATCTACTTAGAAATCTCTATGTAAAAGCCGCACCTTATGAAATCCTCTTGTGGGGCCTCTTCATTAAATTCCAGTAGAAATGTGCATGATAAAGCCACCCTAAGACCTAAGAAATCCTCCTCCGGGCTTCGTTCGTATCTAAACTCAATAAAAAACAATTAAGTTTGAGGCCACACCGCTTCTGGGTCTCATTCGTGGCGAAGTCGAATTCGCACTTTATATTAAGAGCAGCAGCACTTGAGACATCCCCCGTTGGCCCCTGTTCGTAATGAATACTAGTTCTGACCTTGTATTAGCAAGCCACACCTGGGCCTCGTTTGCATTACATTTAGCTCGATATTCAAATTCAGAGGCCACGCCCTAGGACATCCTCTTCTAAGCTAAATTCAATCAAAATTGCAGGAGCCCCCAAGAAGTCCTCATCGGGGCAACAAACCAACAGCAAACTAGCAGAAAGCCAACAACAATTCAACAACAAACCAATAGCATCCAAACCATGAACGGCAGCAGCAGCAGCAACAACAACAACAACAACAACAACAACAACAACAACGACAACAACAACAACAACAACAACAACAACAACAACAACAACAACAACAACAACAACAACAACAACAACAACAACAACCACAACCACAACCACAACCACCACAACCACAACCACAACGACAGCGACAGCGACAGCAGCGACAGCGACAGCAGCGACAGCGACGGCAGCCACAGCGACGGCAGCGACAGCGACAGCAGCCACAGCGACGGCAGCCACAGCGACGGCAGCGACAGCGACGGCAGCGACAGCGACGGCAGCGACAGCGACAGCAGCCACAGCGACGGCAGCCACAGCGACGGCAGCGACAGCGACGGCAGCGACAGCGACGGCAGCGACAGCGACGGCAGCCACAGCGACAGCAGCGACAGCGACAGCAGCGACAGCGACGGCAGCCACAGCGACGGCAGCGACAGCGACGGCAGCGACAGCGACGGCAGCCACAGCGACGGCAGCGACAGCGACGGCAGCGACAGCGACGGCAGCGACAGCGACGGCAGCCACAGCGACAGCAGCGACAGCGACAGCAGCGACAGCGACGGCAGCCACAGCGACGGCAGCGACAGCGACGGCAGCGACAGCGACGGCAGCGACAGCGACGGCAGCCACAGCGACAGCAGCGACAGCGACGGCAGCGACAGCGACGGCAGCCACAGCGACGGCAGCCACAGCGACGGCAGCGACAGCGACGGCAGCGACAGCGACGGCAGCGACAGCGACGGCAGCGACAGCGACGGCAGCGACAGCGACGGCAGCGACAGCGACACCAGCGACGGCGACACCAACAACAGCGACACCAGCGACGGCGACACCAACAACAGCGACAGCGACAGCGACAGCGACAGCGACAGCGACAGCGACAGCAACAGCAACAGCAACAGCAACATCCTACGCTCAAAGCCTCTAAGGCTTTCAGGGCTTGGGGGGTTCAGGGTCGCCAGCCTAGGTCAGAGTCGCAGAGCCTCCACCGGGCAGAAGGCGCGGTGTAACACGCCAGGCCCTCTACCCTAAAGCTTTCTAAGCTCCATATCCGTGAACACGTACTTAATGTGAGACCCCCCAGAACCGGGAAGAGAATCAACATGAAAATTGAGAATGATGAAAACAATCATGGCAACATCACATGACCCCAAACCCTAAACCCGAAACCCTAAACCCTAAACCCCAAACCCCAAACCCTAAACCCTAAACCCTAAGCCCTAAACCCTGGACCCTAAATGGCATTCGTAGTCATTTCAGCAACTGAAGGAGCGCGCTTGACAATTTCGTTCCCGTCACAGAACCCACGCAACTCTACTTGTACATCTCGGGCTTGTATAAAAAGAATACAAACAACCACTCCGCACCGCAAGCTTGAATTACAAGCACATGAAATCTTGCCCCGCAACATCTTCGGCATTTCAAGATGCTGGAGGCGCTCATGCCAGAGGGCCGCGTGCGTCCAAGGATGAGCATGAAGGTCAGGGCCTAGCTGCCGGGAGTTCAGGGTTCCGGGCGCCGCACCGTGTACTTGTGGGGGTCTTTCGTGCTAATTTACGTGAGTTTCCGAATAGCAATGGTTCTGATCATTGATGCAGTGGCGGCTGCACGTTGGCACCGTAAATCTTTGCGGCAGCTAAACTCATCTCAACTCGACCACAAACCCCCCAAAATCAAGCCAGCTGGCCATAAAGGTTCCAGCGTCGTGTTTTCACGAAAGCCTAAATCCCAGCTTGTGATCAGTTGCTGCTCACACCGGTTTCCAAGCAGAAAGGATTCAAGGGCTGGTTGTGGCTCAACCGTTTTTCCGGTACTTGATCGCAGGCAGGACTTCCCTAGTATGAAGTTGAGGCATTTACCCTTGTGATGCACCTCAAGGCTGTTAAGGCTGCCTCAAGGCTGCGTAAATGTCAAGCGGCACAAACGAGAACCGCGGAGTTCATTCAACCGTTGCGGTTCAGCGCAGTTACAGGTACTAAACACTGACAATCAGAGTCTGTTCCTATTGGTACGTAGCGTGGAAGACCCTTTTCTTGGAGTACTGCAATGTGCCAGGATTCCATGCACTGGCAGCCACGTCCTCAGTGCTGGCAGAGTATGTTGTGCGCACGGGAAAGCCGATGATGCTTGTCAGGCTCGGCATGCAGAAGGACGGCTGTTGAGGTTGCGAAGGTTCACCTTTCACATATATTTGGCCTGTGGCAGTTGCTAGGAGCAGCAGCAGCAGTCGACAATCTGGAGCGCGCTGAGAGGCTGGGCAGACGTTGACTCCACGGAAAAACGTCTGTTACCCCAAAACTGCAGTCACCGTTGCAGAGTTACCATTTTCCAAGGCACAATCCATGATGCCGTGGATTTCAAATGGCAGGCAGGGAGTTGAGGGCGTTGAGCATCAAGTTACCGGGAGGTAGTCCGTAGCACCTCCGATCCTTGGGTTGAGGCTGAGGGCCAGCTGAAGATTCTTATCCACCTTCCTAGCCGCTAAACATGACCCACCATTTAGAAGGGCCTCAGACTAGCAGAGTCAGTACCTCACCGAGTTGCTGCATGTGTACGGAGGGCCCCCCCCAAATTCGACTCGCATGCATCGAGGCAGGCTCAGTTTCGCAAGCATCAACGCTAACATGCACACAAAGCCAGGATGACCACTCATCATTCATGCTATCCAGCTCAGTCCCTACTTCTAGACCCGAAATGCAGACTCAGACGTTTCTCCTGCTCAGGCACGAGGAAAAGCAAGCACTTCGCCAGGAGCTTAGAGAGGGGACTCGGGCCCTTGACCTGAAGTATGACCTTCACTGTGATCAAGTTTCTTTTCCATCTGCTGAACTCTTGAGGGTTTAGACGATATAGTTCGTCTTCGCATGAATCTCCTTGACTCGCCAAGGAAAGGCGCGGCGGCCTCAGGACTGGTGCACTGAGTTATCTTTGTGTAGACTCTGGCCTTTTGGCAGCGAGATGGTGGCAGGCCCCCTACAGTGCCTGAATTTCGCCCTTAATACTTGCACTACTTCCGCACGTTCCATGTGTGCCCCAGCCCAGACCAGCTTCCAGCAGCTCCTCAAGCGCCGGACGCTTGGAAGAGAAGCCATGATGCGGTTTCTCAAAAATCTGAGAACAATCGGATCCTTATGATAAGGACTGTCGAAGAAGAAGGATCTTAAATTTCGAGAAATCCTCGGACACCGTATCCTAGGGCCACCAGGCCTCAGTCTGTGGACATGTGCGCCAGGTCGGATACTTCGCCAACGACGGCTCCACTTCCTGCGGATGGCATCTTTCTGAGCCGTCTATAATTCTAGCGCTTAGGACTTAGGACGGTTTAAGTTTACGGCTTAGGGCCTCGGAAGCTCTGCGCATCGTCTCGCCGTGCAAGGTCGCCAAAGCAGCGAGCGCTTGGGTGATGCTGCACGGCTCACAGCCGCAGTCTGCCGCAGTCCGTGGCAATGAAGGGCGATTGCGAATGCCCGCCATGCGAGCTCTTTCAGGTGGACGCGTGTGCGGCGGCGGCACCGTCGCCACGACATGGTGGTGCATCTCATTGGAAGGACCCGTGCTGTTCTATGCTGTGCGAAATGACAACATGTTGGGACCCCAAACTTGCTAAAGCCAACTTCGCCGGCACGGGTTCAGGATTTTGGCCGCTAGCTCCCTAGTCGACCTCACCCTGGGAAGGATTTCTACATGTCTGCAAGTCTGCTCACTCGTGCGAAAGTTCAATCAGAAGGCTGGTGCCAGGGGAGGAGCGGGAGGGTTTATTGCTTGGCATGCTTCTTCCTCGAGTGAGGTCGTCCAGCTGCAGCGACTATGCCGCGCTTTCATTCTGCGAAAGCGGGCTTGGTCGAAAAAGGCGCTCTGTAGCCAAAGTAGTTGGGAGAGCATAGAGGCTCAACAAGTCGGCCGCTTCTGTGTGTCCTCAAAAAATATACTCCGAAGACCTCCATGTGCTCTGGTAGCTTCAGCCTTGGCGCTGCCTTGCATTCGGGAAGTTCTGAGCCCAACACCCTCAAGGTCTGTTCAAGCCTTTGCAGGTCTCCAAGCACTGGAAGGCGGTGGAGGACGCCAGCAACATTAGTAGAGTTTAGGATGTCGGGCTCACTCGGGCTCAGAAGCAGTCGGAGTAAGCAGCTTCGCGGCAGTATCCATGGTTGAAACACTGTTGAAACAATCATGTAAATTGGCTTCTGGAAGCTGCAAACGCAAGTGCTGAGCGCCACGGGCTCCGTTAGTTGTTGCAGGAAGGTCAGGCATTCTGATGGCGTGGCTCTTTGTGTTCGCAGCACGAGACTGCCTCTGCGGAAACATCGCAGGACAAGCATCTCTACAACTGGTTCTCTACTCCATGGTGTGGGCCTGAGTGTGCCCATGGTTGGAGGTTGATTTGAGCGTTGGCATTAAGATTAGACTTTGAAAGACATGCGCTCGGGATGATTGTGTGTAAGAGAGAGAGACGAGGCAAAAACACGAAGAGCACCCTCACTGCTGTGTTTACCTGTCTTAAGCAGTATTCACTGACAGCTGGTTTCCTTCTGGCATGTTGAAATCTTTGGTTGTTGGGGGGCCCATTGGAGCATACCAATGATGGAGAATGATTGGGCGGTTTTGCCGTCATCGCTTGCGCCACGCTGCGCTGGCACCGTGCCGTCGTGACTTCGAGCCCAAGGGCTCTATTTCTGAATCCGGAAGCAGAGGGCTAGGCCCGACAGAACCGACACCAACTACGCGTTGCGTTGTGAGCGCCCTTCGTGGCCAACGCAGCCACGCTGTGCGTGCTTTGATGCCTCTCTAAAGTGCTGCATTTCTTTCCACCCTTCATCCACCCTCTAAACTCCGACATGAGGCATCTGGAGGAGCGTGCGGCACTCGGCAGTCACATCGACATGGGTAGTCTTGATTTCAGGATCCAAGCTGCGGATGGATACTTCAACCTTGGTTGGCTGCAGGATATTGCACGAAGGAATATTCACATCCAGCATGCTATGCGTGGCCAGCTCCCGTCTGTGTGCGGTCAGTTGACTAGTCTGACCAACTGAGGTCGCCGTTCATCGGGCAGCAGGCGCAAATGCCCCCCTCAGCCGTTTGCAAGCATGAAAACTCAGAACTCATGCTGAGGCGGTACAGTGCCCTGTCCGCCGCCGACAGATCGGCTTCTCTTGCTGGTCTGAAGCTCAGCTTCACAGCTTCGCAGAGGGACAGCGTCGAAGCAGCAACTGCATTTATGGGTATCGACGGCCAAGGTCAAGCTGCTGACCAAAACAAGGAGGACGTGTGGAAGGTGGGCTTGCAGTTTAGAGCAGAGGGTTTCGAGGTTGGAGTCAGATCTGGGGTCCGGGGGGTAGATTGTGGCTTAACATCATCTCACGTGCAGAGAAAGGAACCCTAAACCCTAGCTGAAAGAGCGGTCCTAAACGGTGACTTGCACCGTGGAACCTACGCCCACATCTTTGGACCCTCGTGAGGTCTTTCGCATACCGAAAGAGCATCGCCTCATGACCTTGGGCCGGTACTACATTTGCAAGGCGATCTTGAGGGAGTTTAGGGTGCATGTGGGTGCTGCCAGGGCCTTTATCGGGGAGACTGCTCACTAGATGTTTGCATGCTGTCTCGCTTGCGCACGCTCGCCTCCTGTGCGTACGAGCACCGTGTATGGATTACACAACCTGAGGCAGCGCGCATAGTGAGAGCATTGACCACTGCATGAGCCAGTTCTGAACGTCTCTTTGGGGAGCTCGGGGTTTCAAGGCTCCGCTGTGATGTGCCACACGAGCAATAATAGTCGTGTTTAAAGACTCATGCAAAGTATCGGTTTTTCGGGGTCGTCTCCAGTTTGACTGAGGCAACGACTCCCTTGGAATCGCCCTTGCCTCACCCAACGCCCGCTCTCGCTATGCGGCAGGCCCGGTACAGGCTGATCCAACTTGACGCGTGCCAGGACCGTGGGGTGCAGAAGCCTGACAGTCGGAGCACCACTACCACCACCACCACAAAAGCCCCTAAGCCCCTAAGCCATGAGGTACGCTTCGTGAAGCATAGAACCCACGGTTGTCTTGTTTGCTGCGTTCCATTGGGGTGCTTAGGGCACAAAAGTTTGAGACTTTGCATACCAAAGCTTGCAAGTTTTGCTTTTGTGGGGTGCCGCGGAACAAATAAGTTCTGAAACTCCCTTTGCGAGGCTGCCACTTAAGTTATAGCTTTGCCGGCTGGCTGTGCCTAAAAGGAGAACAACGCATCGCTAACTGTTTTCACACGCTTGTGCAGGACATGATGGAGGCGGAAGAAACGACGCAAAAGGCCTCAGATGTGTTCTTGTTGTGATGGCTTTCAAGCATCGGAGACGCCTCTTTGCCGCTGGCTTCTACCATGGGATGCTGATAGGAGATGTCCAGATGTTTCGGCCTGGAGCAGGACGCCAACCAGGACCATCGCGACATCGCTTGAAGTGGCCAGCTAACCTCTGTAAACCTTGAATCCTTGAAGTCAAGCCGTGTGTCAGGAGCAAGCAAGGATTTTAAGTCAAATGGGGCGGCATCCTTGGACATCGAAGCATGGTGTGTTGTGGAGGGTTTGGGCGAGTCCAGTTCCGTAGACCTGAAGACACTACCCCTGCCGGGATCCTACGTTGTTTAAAGGAGTCGTTTGCTTTTGTTGTTTCTTCAGGCATGCCATTTGCATTTGCATATGAGTTTGTAATACGATATGTAGCGTTAGTTCATTTTTGTTCTTGCATGTGTCAATTAGTATTGTTTGTCTCATTTGTGGTATTTGTACCATTTGTATGTTGTTTTGTTGCGTTGTGTGTTATTTGCGGTTAATCTGTATTGCTGGCATTGTTTTGTATTCTTTGCATGTCTTGTATTTTGTATGTTTTGCATGATCTGCATTATTTGTATTAGACGCATTATCAGCAATATTTGTAATATTTGTATTACTCGTAGTATTTTGTATTCTTCGTACTATGTGTAGTAAATCTGATCTTTGCATTCTTTGAATTGTTCGTGTTGTTTGTATTGTTTGTATGCTTGCTTCGGAATGTGTGATTCGAACGCTTCGTGAAGGTTTTGGCAACGATATTGGTTGCTTCTCCACCCCAGACTCATACTTGTAGTCTTCGGAATAAACTACTGGGTAGCCCGTGACCACTCTTTCATGTCATCTTCCGAAAATCGCTCGGCCTGCCCACTCAACCTGACCCCCCAAACTCTTCTCGTACTACGGGCTGAAAAATGGCACGCGCATCTTGTCGTTACCCGCTCTAGCCAAAAGTCGGCCTCTTGGCAACCCCTCCCCCCATGCAACTTGCGATGACATGAGCGACTGAGGTTACTCTTCGGACAGAAGAAAGCCTTTCTTTTCGCAAGATTTGGCCTCGTCAAGTGCATCACTCGGTGCATCTGGATTGCGCATGCATGGTGCATGCTTTCAGGTGATGTCCACAACTTGCCTGAGCCATATCATCTTAGGTCTATTCACGTGGATGAGGAAGAGATGTCGGGCTCTTGAGAGCATTCAGCTGTTGCAGCTGGTATATTGATGTCTGATGTACCTTCCCGGTTGGCAACTCAACTACTGCAACCGCCCGATTAGGGTCTAGAGCTGCTACGCCAACAGTGCCGCCGGGCGGGAAATAGAATAGACATGGGATAGAAATATTGACTTTGGGACCGAAGCAGGTTTCAACGGCCGCCTGGCCAGAACCCTTGTTTCCGGTCGAACAGAGCAGGGACGGGAAACCTGATCTTGGCAAGACTAATATCGGCTCCTGGCACATGCACGTGTTTTTGCTAGCAGATGCTAGCAGCATTCTTTGTCATAGTTGGTTTTGGCGTGGTTTCAATGTATCCTGGTGGTTTGCATCTTTCATATGACTCTCGCTGCTGACCTTACATACTCTTTGCACTTCTGCCTTTTGTTGCTGTTGATTGCTGTTGAAAACGGCAACCATAACATCGACTCTGCTTCTGGCCAGAATGACGCGGCACTGACAGATGGATCATGTTAGATTTCAAGATTTGCGCAAACTACATATTCACCCCCCCCCCCCCCCCACCCAAAAGAAACTAACAGGGAATTGCCAAAATGATTTTTTTGCGGGGCTGGGAACAGCCTCCGGATGTGAGCCGGGGAGGAAGGTGGCAGCCAGTTGCCAAAAGGATTTTTGGCTTTGTCCGCGCGTTTGCGAGCTACCTAGCCTCCTTTTCGTGAAGATGCTGCGACGTTCTGTTCAGTTTGCCCGTTCCGTTCTCGGGGTTTGCGTCCCCCCCACGCACAGAATACCTCCCCCGAATTCCACCAGATAGCTGCGAAGGAGAGCATGGTGTCATTTCCAACACGGTACAAGAACTCAGAGCCCAACACAAAGAACAGCACTGCAAGTGTGTTGGGGTCTCTGGGTCACTGGTGATTTTTCCCAAAAACCCTCGGAGGTTAAATTCTCGTTTAGGGGTGTTTAGGGTACCAAGCAGGGGGGGGCTGCGAAGATTCCTGGCAGTGGCCCGAGCGACACCACGGGGGTTGCAGGACCCCACGGAACGGGACGGGACGGGTTTTGGGTTCCCGACTCGATCTCGTTCATGTGTGGGGCGCTGTTGTTCGAAAAGCAAAAAAGCAGCAAAGGCACTGTCCGTCTTTGTAGTGCTGTCCAAAAAGCTTAGATTCCTTCGCGGCAGCCACACTACTAATACTTGTTATGATGTGGAGGTTGAGACTCCGAACACGCGTCCCGCATTCGCAGAACAGTTGGCAGTTCGATTCTGAATGTCTTGAGCAGGTTAGTGAACTTGCTTCACTTGACGTCAAGGGCTTATTCCCTATCTGTATTGTGGTGGTCTCTGCGAAGTGGGAAGCATCGGGAGTCGACAGGTTTGATTTTTTGTTCCAACTCTTCTTGGGCCACAACAAGGAGACAGAATCGACGTCATCTGGTGTTTTGGGCGCGGTCACACTGAAGGTGGAAGAAATGGCCAAGTCGGCGCAAATACATAACGCAGTTGTGCTACATAACGCAGTTGTGCTTCCATTGATTTCACGCCTACTGTGCAAACCACATGAAATTAGCGGTGCATTCTGCAGAATTCCTGCTGGGTACTCACACCCAGCTTCTCTAATTCTTCGGAAGGTGGGTGAAGTGCGACTTGGGGAGAGCAATGGGGAGCAATCAGATATTCATGTAAGGCAGGGACAGGAATACTGTATTTCACTCCGTTGTAGGATGTTGTAGGCTCTGCCCGCACATGCCCAAGCTTGCGCGATGTCACATGCACAGGGTCGTAGGTGTTGCGCAGCAGGAATCGCACTTGTGTTTTTCCAACTGCAAAGTAGCGACAGCCCTTGATGCAACCCGAAGCTGCGAAGTACAAAGCACAAAAAAAGGAATCCTACGCAGCCTAAACCTGCTGAAGCCCTCAACTCTCCTATAGCACCCCTTCTGTTTGTGATTTGGGACTCATGAGGGTGGACCTCATTGCTCTGGCAGCCTTCGAGTTGCGAGGGAAGCAACCGTTCCAGGACCTCCATGCCTGGGCTTCGAGGGAGCTGAGAGGGCTTTGGAGGGCTCTTGTGTTTTGGGCTTTGAGGGTTTGGGCTGTATGGGTGCTGACCTCTACGTGTAACCTGGAGAAGGGCGGTTTTGATCAGTCTCATGTGCAAGCACAACAAGAAACACAAACACACACACACACACACATGTGCTTGTTTAGTTGGTTGGTGAAAACTGTATGTAGTTTTGGACTACAAGAGCCGACGGCCAGACACACGCCCAGGACTCAACCTAACCATGCTTTAAGCAGTCGCTGAGTGCCAAAACGGCACACTCAAAAAAAGCACACACAAAGCTTCATGTGAACAACAAAGCATCCTATCACACAGCGACCCTATGGCAAGCACTTTATTTTCAATAATCCCACCTTACAGTTTTTGCGGGCATTGTGAGGGATCGCATCTGCGATTCCGATTCAACATCCCAGGCATTTTGTGTGGGGATCCTCTGAAATGGGGCGCTCTGTAGGATTATTGAATCGTTGAAGTACTGGTCACGAGAGGCCAGAAATTAGCATCGCAACCTTCTTCGGATGTTGATTTTGGCTTCCGATTGATTGCCAGAAGGTGCCGAGTATTCTACAACCATTTGCCCAGTGCCAGTTTGTGTTGAGCACGGCTGGCCTCTTGCCGCCGGAGTGGTCGTGGACCCTGATGCACCTGCAAACCAAAACATCCAAGGCAGCATGCGGGATTGCAATGCCTTGGAGGAACGCCATCAAGTATGGAAGGGCACACATCCCACTGTACAAGTGGTAGAGCCGGAGTTCAATCCTCGCCTTGGGGGCCGTTGTTTGCCAATCACCCGTTGCGATTACACGGTATTGGGCTTGGTCACTGAGGCGGCCTTTTAAATTTTTAGTTTTCAAAGAGGAATTGAAATTCCGAGCCGTGTTTAAGTTCTTTAAGCATGATTTTCAAGCTTTGCACATTTTCAAAGGGGTTTGAAATTTGAAGATTTCACAGACAACGCGGACTCTTTGTTTTAAGCTTGGAAGCATGTGTGGGCTATTTGGGCAAAGTTCATATAAAATGTCATTTGGTGTTGTTGCTTGAGTTTAGCTAGCAAGTCATTTGGCTAAAGTTATCACACATTGTACTTCAGGAAGACGTTTGCGTCTCCCACTTCAAGATGTCCAGCTTTCCACCCTTTAAGGTTCCGAATTTCCTGGACGGTATGAGTGCATCAAGTTCGCCAAGGCGAAGACTTTGCTTCCCGATGTCCACCCGCCAAATTTCCAGATTGGAAATGTGGAAACTTAGAGGGTGGAAGTATGACAAGAAGCAAATGTTGAAATTAGAAAATCCGGAAGGGCAGAGGGGAAAATCCGGAAGTCTGGAATCCCGAGCTCTGGAACTCTAGAAATTGGAAGGCGAAAATCTGGTATGTGCACAAATGGCTCGGGCTTCGGTTGCCCCAAATCCAAAGCCTTCCCTCCCGGAGTGCTCTCGCGAGGATCATCCAGCAAATTCCTCCTCTTCTCAGGCCGGCCAAGTGCAGTTTCTCTTCTTGGGGTTGTGGCTTTGGGTATTGTTATCGACCATCCCCAGCATACGTGCACTTTGCGCAGCCTGCAAGTTTCAATAAGAGCCCCCAGACGCAGAGATAACCTGGCCGATGCGAACCCTCCTGTCCGCAGTGGTTCTTTCCTTTGAAATCCCTGATCCCGAAAACGATGGAGAAGTACGGCGTGCTTGGAGTCGTTGGGGCGTTTACGGTTTCGAGGTTTAATGGTGGTGTGTGGGCTTCGGGTGCCTGAAGCTGAGGCTCCAGAAGCCCTAAACACCCTTATGCATCCAAAGACCAGCGTGCCCGCGAGGTTGCCCAGGGAAAGACCAGTGCGCGGTACTTCCGCATCATCCAGCGCCAGACGGGCGACCCGCAGGATGCCGGGCCATGATGCCTTGTGGCGTGCAACGTTTCGAGTTCATGAGGATTTGTGGCTTTGTGCCTGACCCATAGACCACATTTTTTATTCCGATCATCCCCACCCTATACAGCTACCTGATGTGGGAGACGTCCTACCGTGTTCACACAGGAGGGTTCGCCACCCACCCACGCCGCGGCCACGCGCACGCCCACGCGCACCCCAACTCGCGCAATCTCGCGGACCGACGCCCGCGCCCACGCGTGCATGCACGTCATGCTGACCTGGGGCTTTGCCTCCCTTGGCGACTTCAAGCAGGACGATAGCACAGGCAAAATGCGCTTGGGCTCTGCCTCCGTTTGCGTTCACCGCGAATGCGGTGCCAGGTGCCTGCTCCGCAGGCAGGAATGGTGACATCGATGGTCATGTGAATCAAATGTGGCCGGCCATCCGTTAGAAACACCATGGTCCTTGCGTGAAGTCACTGGCCCAGTGCGGGGCGACACTTCTATCCAAGCAACTGATAGAAACGCAAAGCCGAACGGTGCACAGCGGCGCAAGGGGGTTTCCGCAGCGCCTCGCGTTAGATGGCCCCGCTCTGCGGTCCATGGTCGAGACTCAAGATGCGTTTTTGAGGCTTTACGCATCATGTCGGGGTTGTTGTTGAAGGATTGAAAGACTACATGTTACCACGACACGATCGCCACTTGCAGAGTACAAAGCTGTAGTTGCATGACTGCATGACGTATTTGAGTCAAACATCAAGGTTGACCCTGCGGATTTAATAGATCCTTCTTTCTGTTGTTCGCACGAAACTCTGACGGGAGCCCAGAAATGCAGACATATGTGTATATGCATGTATGTATGTACGTATGTATGTATGTATACATATATATATATTGTATAGAGAAAGGTAACACGGTAACACACACACACACCAAACAAAACCAAAACACTGCGACATACGCCCGAGAAAGTCCACCCCCACCCACCCACCAAATTTCCACACGGTTTTCCCCTACTCGCAATACATTCATATTGCGGAAAAGGGCAAGTGATCTCTGCTCCAGCCGCGAACAAAGTGCTAATTCCAAGCTATACGCCTTCAGCCTTGAAGGCTAAAACGTGCAGTTACGAAGGACCAACCGTCTTCCCCGAAGGGAAGATGCTGGGGTGCCGGCCCCATCGAAGAGAATGAGAGCATTCATTATCGAGGGCGTTAAAGAGTGTGATCCGTCAAAGCAGCGCAATTGGTCCAATTCCTCTCACACTGCGCCTGCAGGCCAGATGGCTCGCAAGCAGGTGGTGATAAATCCCAAGGACCGGGCAGCAATTAAGCTTTGGACTTGAGGTCTAGGGAGTTTAGGGGAAGTTTAGGGTTGAGGTTCATTTTCCCTGGTTGGGCTTGAAGTCATTGAAGTCTCGTAGGCTTTATGATTCTGGAGCCGACACCGGGGTTTGTCAGATGGGGTCTCCTCTCATGGGCCCGCACTTTGCTCAAGTTTGCAAAGCCTGCGAGCCTATCAGCTCCTCAGGCGAAGAAAGCCGACGTGGACACCCTGATGAAAAGGCGCGTGTATTGCCTGGACAGAAAAACCCCCAAGGACACGAAGCTCACACAAATGATTCCAAGCTGGCTGCGCAGGTTTAGCCCACGATTCTTGCAAGAATCCACCGTGGACACTGGGCTTGACGACGAAGCTGCTGTCTAAGCTGGCCAGCGCGGGCAAATAGAGCTTATCCCCGATCGTGCAACCTGGTAACCTGAAGCGATTAGAATATACCAAGCCAACGAGGCCTTCAACGATTCGGCGGTGCCGCTGCCGCTGGATGAAGAGTCGGACCTGGATCTTTATGGTGAGCGACGAACCCAGAGAAGTGAGGTTTAATTTTGGGGGTTTCAAAAAAGGCGCCGTTTAAGGCATCTCTAGATTTTTATGAGGCACATGGAAGCCTTGGCTTGTGAGGAGGCTACAGGAATGCTAAGCTTGTTTTGGCGTTGGCCTGCTTGGCCGAGTGTTTCCGGCAGAGCCTTCTGTGGCAGCATTAAGGCATGGGCACTTGGGACAAAGCGATGCTTTGGCCATGCTCCAAGATGCTTGCACTGCGTAAGGCCCATGGACTCATAGTGGAGCACTCGGCGGAAGGCCTCAGCAGGGTGCAACGCGCATCATTGCAGACTTACATACTCTGTACAGCGGAGCGGTTAGGAAGAGAGAGCACTTTGCTTTGCACCTGTCATTGTTTTGATTGGGGCGAAGGTGCGGAGCTGCGGCTGCAACCCAGAAGGGCACTGCAGCTACTGCGCCGAGTGATGAATGCATGTCTGCATGTCGTAAAACCGTTGGCTGCAAATGTACTTGTCTCTGTGCACTTGTGAATGGAGCGCGCAAGTGCGTGGATGACACACGTGAAGACTGCACTTTATGCTGAGATTGGCGCGAGGTCCTGTTTCTCAGGCAGCTGAAGCAATCAAAAATGGCACCCTGAGTCGAAAGTGTCAAGCATGTATAGCTGTGCATGGCAAGCCAATAACAGCAGGCAGCTTCACAGCAAACGAACCAGTTGCCGTGTGACGTCTCCAAGAGACGCCGCTGCGGCTTGAGCTCAAGTACAAAAGCGTTGGCAGCCCTCTTATTGTTTACAGCAGGTGTCTAAAGAGGGTTGCGGGTACAGGAAAGCCATGGTTGTTGGAGAGTCCTGAACTTGAAGCAGACCCCATTTCTCACCATTTGACGGAACCAAGGCAGAAGCCAGGAACTGGGATCTAGGATTTAGGTTTTTTTTTCAGGTACATGTTTTCTGATGAGCATAACAGCCCACAAGCAGATTAGATAATTGCGAAGTATAGGTTTGCTGGCTCCCTCACACGCGCGGCTAGCAGCTTCGTGCTTCAGAGTGTTCGGCCACTTCCAAATGCAAACCTGCGCTTAGACAGCCCATACCTTCAGCTAAATTGCGGCGGTGCAGCACATCACACGTTCAAGGTCAACTGGCCCTTATGCCAGCTGATCTTTTCGAAGAGTAGCGCTGAATAACATGCACCCGAGCCGGCTATGGTGTCGGCTGAGTTGTGCCATTGGAGTGAACTTCTGCCAGCCAGCTGCAAGCCGTATGACGTGATCATGTGTGAACTCTTGTGCATGTGTTTGGCGTGTTTTTTTTTTGCAGTTCTAGCTGTTGCATCAAGGATCGAAAATGCACGTCTTCAACTTCGGAAAAGACGAGCGGTCGGGGCAGAGGCCGCAAGAGTCGTAATCAGAGTTTGCTTACCAAGCTTGGATGTTAGATATCACCGCAAAGCAATGCTCGCGCAAAGGCCCAAAGAGAGGACAACAACCTGGCATGTCCAGCGTTAGCAGGTTAGCAACGAGCAGATGCATAGATCCTTTGTACATGGGGCTAGTCAATGCTGTATGTCAACCATGCTTTCTGACAATAAGAGCAGAGATGCTGACTGCATCTGCGGCAAGAAGAGAGTTCCCAGTACTGCGGTTAGCTCCTGTAATGCAAACGTTGGTTTTGTAGCTGCCTGAGAGCTGCTGCACTGACTTGAGGCAAATAGAAGCCCACGAGCTGTTAATCTCACAGGTTGACAGCATGTCTTCTTTAACACGCCTCACCTAGCTGCAGCTGCCGATGTTCCGAGCTGTCACACGGTCCGTCTTCCAGGTTAGCGGAAAGTCAGCGGGAAAAGTTGTTTGTTTTGCGAAAAGTTTCTTTTCGAGAAAACCAACTTTTAAAACAAACGGCGCACGCAACTCAGCGAGAAAAACGACTTTTCGCGAAACGTGCAACGTACAAAGAAAAAGAGGCTAGATCGCCAAGCATGCTCGTGGCACCTGTGAGCGGACTGTGGATTTCTCTCGAGGCCGCAAAATCGCGATCTCGCCTAGGGCGCAGGCGTGTTTGCGCTCGCCGTCCCCGAAATGCCACACTGTCGTCGCTTTAAGAAGTTCGTTTTAAGGGTATCTTTGTGATAGCATTGAAGGCTTGAGGTGTCAGACTATATGCCGCGACGTTGAGCACCTTCTTCTCGCCAAAACCACGAACTCACGTCACCAATCACTACGTAGCTGACTAGCTGTAGTTAGGGAGGAGGAGGAGGCGGAGGAGATGAGTATGAAAGCGAAACACCAAATTGTCCGAACCTTACCAGTAGCCCTAAGCTCTGGAAGAGTTTTGCGCTGGTTGAAAAGGACTTCTCCGAAGCCGCCAAAGTTAAGCGCCTGGAAGCGGCGCTCATCCCGCGAATTGCAAAGGCTCGGGATGAGGCGCTGAGATGGAGAGGATTTAAGGGCTTGTATTAGTTTAGCGTGGGGTCAGTTTTAGGGCAAGGTGTCATTTTTGTGGGGGCCGTTTTGTGGGTCTCTATACTGTAGGGCTTAGGCCTCAACTTGGTTTTAAGGTGCACAGGTTGGCGGTTGACTGTCTTGAGTGACTTTGATTGGAAGAAGCCTGGCACCTCGACAAAGTCTAGGATTGCGAACCCACCAGAAAGGCGACAAATCGGAGGCTGGTTCGTAGAGTTAGACCATGAGCTCCCAAGGGCGAAAGGTTCCGTCTGCACGTTAGAAGCGTCAGCGCTGCGCCCTCAATCCCACACTAAAGCTCTGAGTTTTGTTTAAGCTCTCGGCTGTGCTCATTGGAGGTGTGGCATTGGTGGGGACGCAGAGCAAGTCATCCCTAACCAATCAAGTGGGCACAGTCATAAAAGGACACATACAAGGCGAGGGCTTAGGCGGTTCGGGCGGTCTAGGAGTTTCTCAACCTTTTGGAGCCCCATCACTTCACTTGTTCTGTGACCCATGGCCCTGAGCAAACCCTTCAAGCCTAAGGCAGTGTTGTCAGCGCCGGGCGAAGCTACGGAGAAGCGCCTTGGCTCTTATGGCTCAACGCTCGCGAGCCGAATAAATGGCACCCCGAAATGCGCCCAGACACTCTGAACGCCCAAAACTTGGAAGCCTTTCAAATCCCCTCTAACCCTTCAGCCCTCCAATCCTAACCCCTAGACCCTTGTACCCTAAACCATCTTCCAAGTTAAATTGGAGCACCGAGCCTGTGCAAGTGCTCCGGCCAGTTTTGCTATTAATCAACAATTAAGATTTGGGGGGGGGGGGGGAGGTTGCCCACAGCTTTGGCCGCTTCGAGGTATGTATACGTATATACATATGTATATATATATATATACACACACATATATATATATATATAGAGGCGGGACTTTTCGGGTCCGTGTTGCGCTCTCTTTGTCTTTAATTTCCAACGCGTTGCAGTGAATAAAATTAGTAGAAGCAAGCGAATTTGTTTTTGCGATGTGTATTAAGCTATCTGGCTTTGAGTATTAACTAATCTTAATTGTAAACGCTTGCGCTCGCCGCCTCGGCAGCCGGGCCGACTCAGAGCATGCAGTATGTGGCGATGACGCCTGGGCCATCGGGGGGGTCCCGCAAAGTGGGAGGGGGGGGGGGGGGTCCGTCACAAAATTTTGGATGGGAGAAGGTTCGGGGGAAGGAGACCGGATCCAGGTCTGCTTGTTCCAGACGCTTCTCGGCAGGAAGCCGAGGCGAATTAGTTCAACGGACCTTGAGGGAAACTCCTTGTCATGCGAGGTTTTGCCAGGATGCCATGCTTGAATGACTCTTCGCCCTGTGGGATGACAAGCCTAGCCACACATTCGGTTCGGACGACGCGCAGCGCAGCTAAGATTATGATCCTCATGCTTTCCCAGGCCTGTTAATTCATAGGATTTTGCTCATGCAGAGTCCTGGGGTCTTTTGCCAATTGCGGGGTGGTCTCCAGTCTCACGTGTAGGTTTTAGCCGTTTAGGGTCGACAAGCGTGCCTTTTATTAGGAATCCCCTCCCTGCCGAATAAACCCCGTAACCCCCCCCCCCTCATCGATGGGATGCGTAGTGCATACACCCTAGATCGAGGCTGAAGCGTCTGAAGAAGCTGGCGGTCGCCAGGGAGGACTTCGCCGAGGCCCTTTGAAACCGAACAATAGAGTTTGGGCGGTTTAGGATCTCTGAGCCAAGAGTGCCATGGCCGAGGACGGAATACGGAATACAGCTTTTCTTATGGGCTTAGTGGCTTCGACTTTCCGTGCCAGGCGGGCAGGCTGAAAAAGCTGGAGCTCCACCTGCAGCTGGAGCAGGCCAGAACGGCAGCTTTACGGGCGGGGCCACCAGGGTTGCGGGTTTTGCTGGGTGAAGCTTTGGGGGTTTCTGGGGTTTAGGAAGGGGGGGGGGGGGGGGGGGGGGGGGGGGGGGGGGGGGGGGCTGTTTGTTTTGTGAAGGAGATTCCAGGAATTCTTTAGGGTCCCGTTTACGGGGATTTTGGCCCGGAATCCTTAAACACAGACCGAACGGCTCCACTCCAGTACTTTCCGGCACTATGAAATGTTGCATAATTCTCGCTCCACTCCAGTACTTTCCCGAACTATGCATGTTGCATAGTTCTCGGTATAAATATTATCAAGCTGCTGCGTCATGTTAGGCTGGGGCTTTGAGCGCAAGTGGGACAATGATATAATGCCCAGAGGTAGTTGCTGATCGGCGGGTGCCTGCAGTGCTTACAATGGTGTGTATATACCCTCTCTGGCGGCCGAGTTGGGGCCATTCCAAGGAGCGAACAAAGAGCCTGACTGTAGCCTCTGCAATCGAGCAACCTCACAAAACCCTGCGCCCGCCGACAAACTTTTTCAGTGAGCCACTCTATGTCTTCAATTGTCAGCATGCCGAGCATCAAATGACCCTGGCCACAGGGCGTAGATCTGCCTCAAGCCTCAAGCGTGAACCCGAAGAGGACCACAGGGAAAGGGAAGTGGACCTCTTGGCATTGCTGGAAGCCCTTTTGCTGCTGGAGGAGACTATGCAGCAAAAGGATCTCTTCAGAAGCATCTTCAGGCCCTTAAAACCTCCCCACAGAACCGTGATGTGGTTTGCTTAGGATGTGGCTTCCCCACGGGACCCTGCCTTGGCTGCAGAACTTCACAGCAGCTTCGCTCTGGACTGCAAGCGTCTGAAAGTTTGAGTCCTTGGGGTTTTGAATTTGAGGGTCGAGGTACATGGGTACACTACGTGGCATGAGTGCGTGAGTACACTGTGTGAGTAATCTACCTTTGAGCCCTGCTCATTGCAGCTTTAACGCGTAGGCAGTCTTGTAGAGAAGCTTGTGAACATAACCGTCATGCTGCAAGCCGTACGTCGCTCGTGGCCAGTTGCCTTGCTCAGGCACGTTCCACTCTCATGCCTCATCTGACCCGAGTCGGCTACTTGCTCGCAGTGCTCTTAGTGGACAGTTCGCGAACGGTCTGCAAGAAGTCCCTGTCAAGGTCTGCTACAGCTGCTACAGAACAAGAAGCGACAACAATCCGAGAGGACCAGAAAAGCCCTCAAGCCCACGATGTCGTCGAGACGCAATGCGACTTGCGAAGAAATCCTTAATTCGATTCCGTTTCCTGAAGGAGCCAAGTGTCTGCGACAAAGTTGCGCCGAGTTCGACACCAGCGTCGTCTGCTCCAAAGGCTTCCGAGCAGGCACAGGCACGTCGCTGCACATCCTGCTCTGCTTCTAGCGGATAGTTGTCGAGAGCAGCAGCAGCAGTGTAAAGTAAAGCAGCAGTTTTTGGACATGAAACGGAGTTGCAATGTATGTTCTTCTCTAGATTACTGAGTGCCTTTGCCCGAGGCTTAAGGGACAGTCTCGAACGGCTTGTTGCTTCCATTTAATGGCTGACCTGACAACTTCAGGTTGTCCGCCGTAGCCTCTAAAGACTCTACAGACAAGGGAGAATGGCCCTGCTAATAAACATGAACGCTGCACAGTCAGTCAACCTACGGCAAGACAACATGTTTCGTTTCAGCCAGCGGGTGATCTTATATGAGCAAGCGCCGAAACCTCCAGCCATTCAAGTAAGCATGGGTGGACACGAACGCCCAAAACCCTGTCAAGCGATGTGAACATCTGAAAAGCGGCCCTAAGTTAATGAACCGTTGGGTGGGCTTTAGCCTTGAATTCTGTGCTCTGCCATCGCTTGAAATCCAAGTCTGTGTTGTTGTTGGTTTTTTGTTGGCCTGGCCACCGTTGCGTGAAGGTTCGGGCGGAATCGGTTGAAAAGTCCGGTTTTTGTTGAGGCGGGACAAGGTTGGCTTGGCCAAGTTTTTGTGAAGGCCAAAGCTAAAGGCAGAAGAAGGTGGCCGGGTCACCTTTTCGTGAAGGTTGGATGACAAAAGGCCAACTTGCTGGTCGGGGTTGCACAAGTGCAAACTGAATATCATCATTGCAGATATCGCACGTAATCAGAAGAGTCGCACTGCGTGACACAGACGCGTATCCGGGAAAAAACTTCGGCAGCGGTGGTTGTTCTAGGACCGGAAGTAATTAAGCAAGCGACTTCGCAGCCTGTGTAGTGATATGTATATATGTGCAAACAAAATGAACTCTATATAGTTTGTATATAAAGATATATAGATAGATAGGGTGGTTGCTTTCACTCTACGGATGCACCTTGTCGACCTTAAAGCTTCATCGAAAATATTGACCTGCCCAAGCTGGCTGAACAAGACCAGGAGCTGTGGATCAAAGCCTGGAAAATGACGTGGCTGGAGGCTGGGATAGCGCTTTGACACCCAGAGCGCGAGTTCCTTCCACCAAAGCTGCAAACAAACTCTCCAGAAAGGTTGTGTTTTCAGTGGAGCCAACCACATCTAGCTCGATTCGTTTCCTTTCGTCCGCTTGGCAAGGCTGACGCTGTGGGCCAAGCTGACAACCTCACGAAGGCCACCAACAGTATTCCACAGCTGAAGAGACCTGGGCCTCGAGGGTTAGGTGAGACGCTGCGTCAGGTCTACAAGAGAGCTCGCAGGACATGGAAGCGCTTCCTAGAACCTGAAGTCCAGACCATCGAGCCACGGGAACAGACCTGAGCGCGCGCACGGGAGTGGGAGCATGGGTTTAGAGGGTCCAGTGCCAGCTAAGGGCTAAGTGCTTACCGAAGGGATAAAGCAGCGCCAGTCTCAACTAGTTCTGCGAGGGCCATCAGCCACGGGCTTGTGTCAGGGAAGCGAACATACTGCGTGCACGCAGTTTAGGCCACCCTCCACAAAACCCGCACCTCATGTCCACAGCCTTTCATCAGTGATCTTAAGGGAGGTCATGGTCGAATCAAGCCACTTCTTGCTCCCACCGCAGCTTAAAATTTGACGGCGCTGCGGTAGCAAGTGCCGGGACGGAGGGAGCATTTGCATTGGTTTTGCTCACCTTCTTGAGCGACTTGGCCTGCACCAAAAGGCTCAAAATCAAAGTTGGGGTGTGATTTCGGAAGTTTGGTTGGTTCATTTAGTTTTGGGGTCGGTCCTTCGTTTGTTTATGCGTTGCGTCGGTGCTGAGGTCGCGTGGCAGTGCAGCCAAGCGCAAGTATGTTTACGTCTGCAGTGACATCGGCCTGGGTCCTTACTGGTCTGTTGGCCTCTTGTTTGCTTGCAGTGTATATGGACTGCCGGCAATCTGCTCTGTGGCAATCTGCTCTGTGCTGAGATGTCGCGGGTCACCAATATGTTCTCCCGCACTGATCAATATCAGGCGAAGCGCGTGAGACCTTCAGCGCAACTTTGCAATGCTGGGCGAATCTGGGAGAAATATCTGCGCATGCGGGATGCAGGAGCATTCTGACCTGTTCAATGACAGCGAGGCCGGGTAAGGTGTCATTCGCTCAGCATCGTTCCCTGCTTGCCGATGTAAAGCTGCTGGACCCAAAAACCCCCCGTCCCCTCCGCTCCTCCCATCCCCTCCCCATCAATTATGTGGAAACCACCTGTCGTGCCAGTCCTGGTCTATCCCGGATGACAGGAAGCACTCAGCCGTCGGATGCTCAGAAACGGCTGCAGGGTGCATGCAGCTGAACTCAACCTTCCACTGGACTCAAACTCCAATCAGTGCAAAAGCCTTTATAATCCTAAAAGTCCAACCCCATACCATCAAGCCAGCCTGAACCCAGCCGGTAGCCCGACTAAACTCCGCCAGTCCATATGGTGGTTCCCCTTCTTATGGTCTATTTTGGGGTCCTCATTATAAATAAGGCGGCCCCTCTTATTTACCCAAAAAGGGACCCTATTTTTAGAGAGCTGACCTAACACACACCTTTCTCCCCGCGAGAGAAGCAAAAAGACCCAAAGCCAGGCCGAGCGGCCCTTGGATCCCTGGAGCCGAGACGAGGTGGCGCAAGCCGGGGGGCCCGTTATAGGTGTAATATGGGGTTTAATATGGGTTTTAATCTGGGCTTAATATGGGTTGAATATGGGTGTGGGAGTTTTTGTAAAGGGGGACCTTGCCTTTTTTTCTCGCTTGTTTTGCATGGTGTTTTTGTGGTTTGAGTTGAGGGTTTTAGAGGGGCAGGCTGGTTTTGGCATTCCCCTTCCTAGGTGTGGGAGGTGACCCCTCGAGACAGTGCCAGCGCCACCGCCCATAGAAGTATGGAGGATTGTGGAACCCAGAGGCCCAGAGTGTTGCTCCACGATGGTTTTGTTTAGCCGCGTAGAACTTTGGACCTATATACGGCTGGCGACGCTGGCAGCTTGTAATTTTCCACGACCGTTGTTCTGCCGGCTCGCCCAGGTCAAAGCAATGCTTGACAGTGAAATTCGCCGGGAAAAACCGTCCGGAGAGGCCACGCCAACTTGACAAAACTCACAGCTTCGTGTGGGGGAGGGTGAAGGGTTCAAGCTCGAGCAACCTTCCGTGGCTGTATTGGATATAAATTCTCTCTGGTCGCTTGCGTTGTCCGAGTAAATTCCTCACACATCTTATTGTCGAGCTGCCCCACCAGCCGTCAGACCCTGCACCCAAACCCACTGGTAGTTTCCCAGCCCCCAAGTTAGGTGTCGCCAACTTGTTGTTCTTATGACGCAGCCCCGGCCAAGTGTAGAAATCCTACACCCCAAAACCAAACAGCTCCAAACCTTAAATCCCAAAAGCCCTGTACAGGTCTCGGATAACTTCCTGCGGCAGCAGTCTCAAGACCGCGCTGAGAGCCCTTGCAGCAGTTGAAAGATTGAAGAATCCGGCGGCACCTATACCTTCGGGGGTTTAGGGTTTAGGGGTTCGGGTTTAGGGGGTAGGATGTAGGTCCTGGCTGAAAAAGCCCGTTTCAGAGGGTCGTGGCTCAGAGAACCCCGGCAACACCAGACAACACCCAGCTTGGCTCTTGAGATCTCTGGAGTCCGCAAAGCATTTATAACCGTTAAAAAGATTGTCAATTACTTGTAACGCCCATATCCCACTTGAGTTTAACTAGAGCCTGGTTATCTTGAGGGACGACTGTATATTTTCTATAAGGTTTCGGCTTTCACAGAGAATCGAACCCCACCTACCAGGGTCTGGGGCATGGAAAGGGTTGAAAGGGAAAGCCCGGGAAAGCATGTTTTGAGTTCCGTTGAATTTCTCTAGTTCAGGGGAGTGGGGATGTTGTAGGAGTTCTTCAAGAGAAAACTCAGGAAGAAGCGCAATCGCCGTCGCGATGATGTAGGCCGACTCATGCAGCTGCAAGTGCACGCCAGGATCCCGAAGCCGCATTTGCTGCAGCTGCATCTCAGCCAACTTCCTGTGAAGGTGCTGCCTTCGATTTTCCGCAGGATTGGCTGACCCCTACGGCGAGTCCAGCCCAGAGGCTTGAACGCTTTGTTCTAGAATTTGTGCCCCTTGCGATCACGCAAAAGCAGAGCAGCCGAGCTTTGGACCATTTTTTTGGAAAGAACGACAGTTTGAGCTCAGCCCAGTTTGACGTTGGAGGCCGATGCCAATGTCTAAAAATGCTCAGGACTACCTGCAAATGTTGGATGCTAGATCATCGAGTAGGGGCTTTAAATTGTCTAGTTGACCCATCCTCACCCTTGTAATCCCTAAACCCTGAACTCAGAGCCATTCCGGTCTCAGCTCTGAGGCCGGCTGAGCCGGCCGACGTTTGGGCGTCTGTCGGTGACCCAACGTCGCTGGAATGAGGGTGAAGAAGGAGGGGAGTTCAACTCGAGGGGTTCAACTCGCATGGGCCGAGGTCGGGACCTCCACATCGCCGCAGTGGCCAGCGGCCACTTGGCTTGGTACTGTATAGCTTAGATGAGTTTAGATGAGCGTTGATGAGTTTGGGGATGCTTAGGGTTCAGGGCCCTAAGCCCGAGGACCCGACACCTCTGAGAACCCCATACAACCCTAACAACTCTGACAGCCGCATCTCCACGCCGGCAACCCTGAGGCGCAACCGAAGGAGTTGAAGCTGCCGACTCCAAAGGCCTCCAAACCTGAAGCGAGCCCGGGGGAACCTCGGGGCGGCTTTTGATGGTGGATGTTTGTTTTTCTTAATTCATCTGTTTGTGGTATTTCGGGTTTCTCTCTTTTCCAGAGATCTTTGGCTTCAGGGTCGTAGTTAGGTCTGTAGGCACCGCAGGTTTTAGACGAAGCTCGAACGCTACGCTTCGCAGCATCTGCAATCAACAGCTGGGATGTGCTGGTTTTGGTCGCCACCTGGCCTAGAGGCTTAGAGAGCCCTTAGAAAGCCCCACGCAGTCTTTAACATCTTCTTGGGTTATTGATGACAGACGAACGTTTGGTCTTCTATCCGATGACATGCGCTGGGACGACGGCTGACAGTTTTCTGGAAGCCTTCGTGCAATCCCAAACGTTCAGCCTCAGGGTGTTTGCGGGGGATTGCTGGCCTGCGGGCTTCGGGTTCGGTTTAGGGTTATTGAGGCTTCAAAGAGGTTTCAGGGCGTCAACAGCGGCAGGATCGCTCCGGACCGGGCAGGCCTGGATGCTTTAGTTCATCGGGAAACGCTGCTGCGCTGCATGCTGCATGAGCTTAGGCCTCTTGTCGGTCCCGAAACCCTAGAAGCCTCAACCTTCATGCCGTGCAGACCCAGAGCCTTGAACTGCAGGACGCGGGCCAGCACAGACGTTCCCACCACTCGCAGGCCTTCAAATAGCACCTTCCCTTGGGGTTTTGGTACCCAAGCCCTGAACAGGCAGGCTGCGCCGGCTGCGCCCGCGCCCGTCCAGTTCGACGAGGAAAGAGCTTTGGCGTGATTGCGTGCGCGTACGTGTGTGGGGATGCCGAGGAAGGGAATAATTCTTTGTCCTTGGCTTGTTGTGCGCCAATGAAGACGCCCTTCAATCTCGTGAAGCTGACCTGTTAAGAATGGGCGAACTAGGCATCAGAGCATGCAGTTAGTGACGACTTTTGCAAAAGATCTTGCACAGTAGTTGTATTAGCGAGTATATCTCAACCAGTTCAGCCAAGTGAAGACCGCGAATCCTGCATTGGAGATGATCTGGCTGATTCAATGAAGAGGTACAGTATACTTCTCACGAGCATACATTTTTTCACGTGCGGAGTTGTGTCTGCCCACCGCTTGACGTACTGACAGGGTTTGTTGCTGCGTACGTCTGTCGCAGTCACTATCCCAGCTGCAGAGATCGTGTTGGTCACGCACTAAGTCTGAAGTTTTTGCCTTTTCGAGTAGCTCCATTCTTCAATTCTACCTCCTTTCGCCAACATATGTGCGCGACCAGCCTCTTTGAGACCAAACGTTCGAGATATGCAACTGTGCGTGTGTCACACTGGTGGTAGGCCATTCTGGCTGCGCTGGCTGCTTTGCCATCCCAGTCGTTGGTGGACGTGCTCCAGTGCATCTCTTACAGCCTGTGCTGCAGTTCCCTGGGCCAGGGCATCTTTTCGAGCAGCTGCTGCCAAGGCGACTTTCCGAGAAGCGACCTGAAGAGGTGGCACTTGCCATGGGAAACACGGTGCCGGGCAGCCGCAAGGCCATGGTTTCTTTTTCAAAGTTGTACGCACCAGTCGTGGCTGAGTATCTGACCCATGCGGTGCAACACCACGCTAGGTGGTGGTAGATGTGAAAGCTAGTGCTTTCTGCCCAGGGTTCGGACCTTATCCTGGACAAGGAGCATCCGCTGGCATTGTTTGTTCACTTTTCGGAAATCTGTCATGACTAGCTGACTGGGTGCAGACTGCCCTGCTTGTACAAAAGGCCCACCCCACGGAACCGCGAGTGGTAGAAGAGTAAAAGCGCAGACGCAAGTGGTAAACAGATCCGAGGCTTCTTTGAGTTTCATCGCGTGCCTCTAAGCTGTCATCTCAAGGAGCAGCAGGACTTCAAGGGTGAGAACGTGTCTCCGGCTTCTACGCCGCACATACACGGTTCTAACGTGTATCCTAACCCTCTCTCCCCCTGCAGCTCATTACAGACATACTGCAGCCTCCCCAAAATTTCAGTAGCCTCCCAGGTCAGCACGGCCACAGGACCGCTCGGGAAATTCGGTTTAGCATCACGCATCACGCATGAGGGGTTTTGGGTCTGGGAACCCTAGACCCTACTCAGACCAAATCGCTGAATAAGCCCTAAGCCGCATGCAGGAAAAGAGGGGCGATACTTTTGAGATTTTTCACTTGAGAAGCCCATGGAGCTGGGCCAGGCAGGAGTCCTGTGCTGTCGCCACCAACGACCAGGTCGGAGGCTTCTCAAGCACGGGCCTCGGCATGTCCGGTAGGAAGGAGGCCTTTTGGGACTTGAAGGCAACTGAAGGGTTTAACAAGTGTTCAAGTTTTAGGACTTCAGGTGTGGGGCCGGGTTTCGGGCTTCTAAGGGGTTTCGGATGGTTTCGGGCTTGGTGGCAGAGTTGAAGGTCAAGTCAGTGCAGTTGGATCCAAGAAGTGGATCCAAGAAGTAGTGGATCCACCGCAAGGGTGCCACAGCGCAGGTGTAGAGCATCAACTGAGGGCGAGTCTACTACCCTCAAGCTAAACTGACCTCAGGGCGTATAAGATTCTGGTGGAACACTGGATGAGCTCTTTGGGGGCGACACGGGTCCAGGCAAAAGATAGAGCTCTGCCTCGAAGTGCCACTTGCAGCCCGGCCATGCCTCCGGCGACGGCACTTGCCCCGAGCTCAGAAATTGGGCGTGGGGTTCTTCTTGGGATCTTCTTGAGGTTTTCTTTGAGATTTTCTTTTGATGTCGGGATTCGGGTCTCAGGCCGAAGCACGGATCTGCCAGGCTGAGCCCGGACCGGCGAGTGCTCCAAGCAGTCCGCCTGCACTGAATGCAGCCGCTGAGGCTGAGGCCATGTGAAAATTCACTCTTCCTTCGAAGCCTAGGAAAACAACTATGAATGCGGTGTAGAAGCACTTTCTGTAAGAGGTTTGGTTTCATGTCGGCTACAAAAAATGCACTGTCGCTGCAAAGAGGGGCAGACCTTGCATGTCTGTAGTAGCCGCAAGCAGTGGCTATTTGTCCCAAAACATCCCCTCAAAGCCGAAGACCAGAAGGTGCCGGTTTCCGTCGCCGAAGTCGTGGCTGCTGCTGCTGACGCAGCAGGGCCTGTGCAGTCTGTTCAAGGCCGGGCTTCCGTGGACTTCGCTGGGGGTTAAGGGATTAGGGTCGTGGATCTAGGGTTGTACTAGGCCACAGAGGCCCATACACCTTTCGAGATTCTACGTCGGAAGCCGTAACCCCGCGCCCCACTCACAACCTACAATGCCTAAAACTACAGGCCCTAAACCCAAAAGGCTCAGCTGGCGGCATTGTTTCAGGGTGTTGGGCTTGTGGTTCTGGTATGCAGGATGGCCTGCCAGCCATCCGACTAACACTTGGCCCTCCCTGGCCGAAGCGCCGCTTCGGCCCCAGCACGACTTGGGTTTACCGGTTCGTAGGGAAGAAGGGAAGATGGAAAAGGGAGGAAACAGGTGACCTTGTTTGGGAGCTTGGGGTCACTTGGGGAGTGTGCTGTAAGTTGTCAAAGAATGGTGGCTTCAGGGTTCCAGCAGAGTACAAATTCAACCTTTCGGATTGTTCCGGCTCTCAGGACTTGGATTTCAGATTTCAGTCGATGGAGGTCGGGAGTTTGCGCAGGTCGTGTTTACTCGCTGTTGAAATTGACTGCTATTTCTCAAGCCCGAGCGAGACCTCTTGACAACATACATACCACCTTCGGAATAGTCCTTCTCCTATCTTCTCCTCAAGGGAGTTCAGTTCTGTGTCAGTGCCCTAAACTTATCTAGACTTAGCCCAAACAGCAAGGCTTGTAGGGAGTGTGCATATCTGTAGCAGCTGAGGCAAGATCCTTGGCCTTCAAAGCCCTGGCCAGCGGAGGCTTCCCGTGACAAATCTGGTGCGACTACAGACTCCTATAGGTTCGCAGTGTAGTGGCTCTCATACTTCAAGGGTTGTGGGATGCACATGTATGCAGAGATAGTTCATAAAAGCCAGAAGCCTTAGCAGCAAGAAGCGGGGGAGGGGTGCAGGTGGGCAAAGTTAGCGGAGTCAGGGGAGCTGACGCCACACGGCCGAGACCGAGGCGAACTAATTATGCGGTTTACCGAAGACTATAGTGACTATATGGGTTACAAAAACGGGCTTGAGCCTTGAATATCGCGTTGCAGTACTTTGCGAGGCTCCTGGGCGCGCGTTCGACGTGAACATGTAGACGTTCGACGGACGCAGCCTTCATGCAATCTGGAACTGCTCCTGGTGAACCAGTACCGCAGACAACCGATTTAGTTTATGTGTCTCGACTCTGCGCACAATTGCGATCCGGCGATTGTGTGCACAGATCTTTTCAGGACGTAGTCCTGATTAGTCCTGCATAGAGCTGTACAGCGAACTTTCCGAGAACCTACACAGGATCTCACAACCATCGCGTAGTTTCAAGACGCTTTAGACGGGAGTTCTCTAACGAGTGCAGAAGCGATTGCCTTTCCGATAACCTTACCAGAATCCTCTCCAATACTGGGCTGCTCCGGTAGAGTGAAGCCGCTCTCAGGCTTGGGGAGGCTCGAGTATTCGAGCATGAGCAAGTTCTCACAAGTTATCTAAGCTATCTAAACACTGGGGACAGTTCTGCGCATGTCCTGAACAGCTGATTGCCTGTTGTTTCAGTGTGAGAGAGGGATTGACACAGGGCATTTCGTGTTCGGCATTGCGGCTCTTAGTGGCTCCAAAGAGGGCCAGGAAAAGCGCGCGATCTAGAAGAAAGTCGAGAGTGTGAAAGTTTAGGGCTTAGCACGGCCAGGGAAACAGAGGAGACCTTAGAGATTCTAGAGACTTTAGAGACTTGAGAGCTGTTGTTGCAGTTGAGTTGGTTCGCAGCTTCATGGCGCAACGTCGTAGATCACGTTGGTTTCATTGGCAATATCACAGCCATGGTGGTGAAGGCTGACATCACAGGCCATGATGAGGCCGGATTCAGAACCGAGGAAGTGCACGGATGTCAAACTCGTGGACACATGCTTTCGTTTTAGAGGGTGGAGCTACAGCACTGCAAACCCACACCCTAAGCCAACCGCCTGCACTTTGCAAGCATCTTCAAGCAACAATGTCCTCGTTGATGGACCTGAGGTGATCCTTCGGAGTCTTATGGCAAGGGTGGATAAGGTTTGCTTTTCCATGAAGGTCTTGAAAGGGGGCTCGGGACCAGAGGAGGTCCAGAAGATGTCCAGAGGATTTACAGGGGGGAATGGGGCATTTTTGCCCGAAGCCGGAGGCCTGTACCTGGAAGGGATGTGCTCAGAACCCAAATGCTGCCAGAGGTTTCCTCCAGCCCAGGCCCTTGACCCTGCCCACAAACCCTGCAAATACATCGACGAAACGGCCAGCCTGGGCATCCCAGAAGGAGCTCATAAGATTTGCACCGGATTGAGGCTTACAAGGAAGGTTCGCAAGAAGAGCACGTATCAGAGAGGGGGGAGGGGGTGAAGGAGCAGATGCCTACCGGGGCCTTGGACAGAAAAACATGGGTGGCGGACTTGGGCCCCAAAGCGGCCTCGTATTCATGCATTTGGTAAATCAGGGGCACGCTTCGGTTTTTGTTCTCGGGGGGATCAGGCCTCGGGCTTTGGGAGAAGCACAGGTGGACAGCGTGATGTGGTATTACGTTGAGGTGACCAATGAGCTTGGCTCTCAGACGTGAAGGGATGTCATAGTACTGGTACGTCTAGAAACCCCGACCCCCCAAAACCGAAATCAAGAGGACTTCCACGAGGTTTGACAAGCCCAACAACCTGCAGCTGCGATTTGCGTAGGTCAAGGCTGCAGCGGTTACTCTGGCAGTTTGTGTCGCAGGGATTTCACAAGTTGTATGGAGTGCATCATCCCACCACAAGCACAACCAGTATCAATGGCTAATGTCCCTGTACCACAAAGGGAACTGCACATGATGCCTGGGTATCGCAGGTGATTGCAAATGAGGGTTGGTGGTCAACGGGTCCCGTCTTGGTACATAACGGAGAAGGCATGTGTGTACGCCTCGAAACAAGTTTCTGCAAGGGTGAATAGCCTCCAGACCCAGCCCTCGAGTCTCACCGAGCCCAGGAAATAAAGCCAAACCCGCTCGATGGCATCTTCGGGCTTACGATTTAGGGTTTCGTTCCACTCGAAAAGGAGCGGCAGATCCTGGGTGGTGCAGCGGCGCTACAATGACTTTGCCCATCTGGATGAGGAGCTCAGGAAGTCCAGGCTCCAGGGGGTTGAGGTTTAGGGTTTCAGGGTCCAAGGTTCAGCTATTTTTTCCGAAGCCCTGTGGGCCCTGTAGGTGTGAGAGTTAGGGACATGGGGGGTGTGGGTCGGCTACCACCCTCAGCCCTCAAACCCTGAACCTTGCACCCGGGTTACTCTGTGTCTCAGGACACTCGAAGTCCCCGAGCTGCCAGGGAAGGAGGTCCTAAACCCGCTGAAGGTCTTTGCCCGCGCCCGAGTTGTTCAGAAAGCTCAGGGTTCCAGCACGGGTCTCGTTTTTTTGGCATCTAGGTGGGGCAAGCTCTGCCTTGTCCCATAGTGCTGTGAGCATTAGCTTGTAATTGGTGGGGCGGGGCCTCTGTTGTTGTACCCCGATCCCATCCTCTAACGTTCTTTTGCCAGTCACTTTCGCTGGTCCTCGCGCCTTGGCCGATCGCCCTTGGTCTCCTCCTGTGGGGCCCAGGGTCTTTTCAAGGTTTGGCGAAGTTTGGCTTGGTTTTAGAGTGGTGCGCTAGTCTACTAGTCCCTGGTCGCGTGCTCCACCAGTGCCAGTTCGCCGGTCCTTTGCTCCCCCTTGCAAACTTCAGGGGGACAATTCTGGTACTCAGTACCGACCTGTCCGACAATCAACAGTCTCTCTTCTTCCACCAGCACACGCTCAATCCTTTCCTCGTGCCAATCCAGGCCGGCTTGAGTACATGTTGCATTCAGCCAGCTGTCAACATCATTCGGTTGACCTGCTGCTCATTCTACATTGGGCTCTTGGGGAAGGTGTCATGTAACGCAGTCCCTTGATTGATCCTGACCTCATTCGAGGATCATCACTCAATCAGTTCAGAAAGAAAACGTTCGTCTGCGCAGAAGTAACAAATACGCTCAACAAGCGAAACTTTCATCAGCAGTCGTTCGGCCGTTCATTGGGTTTCGGCCCTGCGTTCTCCCATCCAAGAAACCTGACTTACATTCATGCGTCTGTACTCATCTACATTCAAGAGCCATGGATGAGCATGCCCCTGAAGCTGGGGGACGTGGGGTACACTTGGAGAGGGTACGGGGGCATGGAGGGCACGGGTGGTACGATGGGGGGTATCGGCCCGCACCCTCGCTTCGACCCCTCGCATCACCCTCTGTACGCTACATGCAGGCATGAGCAATCACCCAAGATTCGGGCTTCTCGTCATTCCAAGCTGGTCTATTCAGCAGTAGCAGTCCACTGAAAAGGCTCTTCAACGATTCAAACATTGCCAGCACTCTATGATGATATTTCAAACTGATGGCAAGGTCACATGTGGTTCACATGACCATCGATGGCACCATGCGCATTTTGTAAGTCGGAGCACAGCCAGCAGGCACCCAGCACCCCATGATCCCAGCAGACACAGAACATGAAGGAAAGCCCCAAATCAGCGACTGTGGTTAGCTGGCTTGATTCTGCGAAGCAAACCAGCTCAACAATTTCGACACTCGCCGATCTTGCAGGACAGCATGGCGTAGGTTGTTGGACACAGTTGCATGGAATGGGAGGCAGAGCCCCAAGTGGCAGTTTCGCTGCCCGTCCGCCCATGTAGGGTTCAGAGCAATGTTTCAAATTCAAGGCCTCGAAGATGAAAAGGCTAAATCAAATAGCCTCCAGCCTGCGCACGATGCATGCGCCGTTGTCGTTCAATCGAGGCCTTTGCATGTTTCTGATCGAACTCGTTCGCCGGCCCTTCAAGCATTCTAGAGTTCATCGATTCAGGGCTTTCGAGTTTCGAGCCTGGAGTTTGGAGCCTTTGAAGACTTACCCTGGTTTCAGGGTATAAGCCTTTAAGGGTACCCTAAACTGCCCCTTGCAAGGACCGCGACGGTTTCGCTGACCGCCGCATGGCAGGGCTGAGAAGCTACCTCGCCAGCTTGGCATCGCAAGTCCAAACTCTGGCGCAAGACCAGATTCTCGAGCAGTCGCCGGGCTTAGATTAAAAAAATTAGGCTTTGGTTTGAATTGGGTTTTGGGGGGCGGGGGGGGGGGGGCTTTTTCGGGCTTTGGAGGCGAAGGGCTAGGGACTTTAGGGTGTCGTTTTGGGATTCTGGGGTCCCGCACGAACGCTGAATCCCAAATGGCTCACAGAGGCTCGGCGTTATGCGGTTGAATAAGGTCTCAAAAATGCAGAGACCCTGGATGTTCCTAGCAACTGGCTCTGAAGTACATCTGAGACGCATCAAGTCCGGTCCCATGATATTATCCTAAACTCCCAAGCGCTGACCTGTTGCCGGGTCCAGGTTTCTGCAGGTGGACCTCACCACCAGAACTGAGACAGGCACAAGTGCGTGATGAACCTCAAAAGGTACAGAAGCCTAAGATGTTCATGGTGCGTGAGCTGAGTCGAAGGAGGCCCATATTCAGGATCTAGGAATCTAGGGCTACTCAACGTGGTTTACGCTCCGTGGCAGGCGAAGAAGAAGTGGAGCCCACCAGCACTGTCAGGGCCCTCAGAATTCAGCTGAGCGATGTGCTCCTGAGTTCCGAATTGTGTGGGCTGAAGGCGCCACCCTAAAACCTCGTAACGCCCAACGTCTTGATACTGGACTTGTACCATACAATGCCACATCATTGATGTTTTTTTTGAAGTTTTCGAGCTCGCTGCTGCAGCCAAGGTGGAGTTCAGCGAGCGCTGATGGTAGATTGAGTCCAGCCTTTCCTTGGCTGCGGCCTTGGCCTGTCACAGCCGAACCCCATATGCAGCATTTGGGTTTGGGTTTTTTGGTTCAGGCGCGGTTAGAAAGAACCGCTTCGGCGTGAGGTGTCATGCCGTCATGCATTGCGTGCCAGGCTGCGTTCCTGAGATTGCCGGCATCGTTGTTCTGACAAATGCTGGCAGACGCGAAATGAAAGCTGCCTGCGATTTAGGGTTTACAAGGCGTGCAGCACATGGCTTTCTTTCAAACCAGAGGCCTGATTTGCAACCAAAAGCGCAGAAGGTGGGTAACACCACTGAGATCTAGGCATCTACGGGTATCAAGCATGACCCTTGAAACCCTTGCCCGAGAACCTGAGCACCCGGTCAGCGGAGGAGGTTGATAGGGTAGGGAGTGTAGGGAGTTTCGGGTGCACTGCAGCTGAAGATGCCCTCGCCGATCCCCTGCAGATATCGGCTCCAACGCCGCTGACGCCGCCCTCTGTGTTCCCTTTTGACTCGGAGATGCACAGAAAGCATGGGAAGGCTCCCCGGAAAGGAAGCAGTGTCATCAAGCCTAAGAATAGCCAGATCACATTTACACAAAAACAAAACAGACTCGCAGCCTTTGGCTAGTAAGGCCACACTTGCGCGCGAAAAACGCTCTAGAAAAGAGCCACACCAGTCTGAAGATGTCTCAGTTGCCGCAGGCGGTGCTCATTCTGCTGGCTGGCCTGGCTCTGACGCTTTCGAGGCGCTGCTGGAATCCTGCAGACCATCACCCCCGGGGAAAATCCGAGAACCCGGAGAGTGTGTCAATCATGATTCCCAATGAATGATTCCTACAGTGCCGGTCAAGTTACTCAGTTTTAGGGCAGGGTCAGCGCGGTCAGGCTCACGACCTTTGCGACGCCTACTGGATGCCTGGACTTAAGCAAGCAGTCTTGGACACGCATTGTACGCAGCACACGTCTACGCACAAAGCCATGCGCCATGCAAGGAAGCTCTTCCCCACGACGGGATTTTCTGAAGAGCATGACAGCTGGACTTGCAGCTGGCGTAGGCACGCAGGCGATCGATGTGCATCCTGCGTACGAGCCTCAAAAGTCCAGTCTGCAGCCCGCGAAATGTTCCAGACATGTGTATCTGCAAGTAGACGGGCTGGAAGGGATTGTAAGTGCATCCGCAAATACCTTAACGAGCATTCCGATTTGCCGCAGCTGCCAAGGCAGGCTGCCATTACAAGATGGTCGGGCCTCTACAAAGACCCCGTTCATCCAGGCCAGCGTTGGGTTGTCGAACATTGTTGAACCGTCCGCCGAACGCTTCACTGCTTGTACTTGTTTTCTTCCCTTCCCCATAGGATGAGAGTATCTCCGGGCGAACAACGGATGTTTGATGTTCACTCAAACAGCTGGCCACTGCTTCAGCCACTAGACCATTATGTCTTGCGAAACAAAACCTTTAAGCCCAAAGCCTCATAAATGTAGAAACTAAAGCAAAGCCCATGGGGCCGCGCCTGCTACTCTTCCTCCCTCTCACCGGAGCCGAAACTTGTGTGCTTCGGATTCAGAGGGATACTCGCCTGGCGGTGGAGGTACGAAGCATCCACCACAGCTGCCTTACACAACTTCGAATTGTTTTGTTCTACTTGTAAAAGTGAGTGTTTCCTTTCGCTGTGGCGCCACTCTACAATGGCTTGGACCAGCTAAGCCCCTGCGGGTATCCAAGCTAGACGACCAAAGTTCTCAAGCTCACGGATAGCAGCTACATCAACAGCCTAGCTGGGTACCCGAAATACCCCTTGCTTGTAAAACGAGCTCCGACAGTCGGGGAGAAAACGGGCACGAGAACGTGCTGGACCCCTTCTGCAAAGATCTCCCTTCAAATGATTCTCCAAGAACTTCAGGTCGCACTTGCCGCTTTCGAAGGGTTTCGATAGCGGAGGCGCAGGCCATGTCATTGTCTCAGTAGCAAAGGTGGATCTGCAAGCCGAGCTTTTCCCCGTCCTCGATTCCTCGCCAGCTGTCGAGGACCATCCAAGATTGTCTCATCGGACACGAAGAGGTTCCCAGTGAGGCTATCGATGAGTTGGCCCCCGGTCCGGATGGTGTAAGGACCTTCCCGCCCACTGCCCGCTTCACCTAGAGTACGTGAACTTCAGCTCGTCAACCGAACCCAGTCATTCTGACCTGGCCGGATCAAAGAGCCGAATGCTGACATACCCGGTCTGAAATAGGGTCATCTCGTCCTGTCCGATCTCGACGTTGGAGCCGGATAGTCGAAAGCGCGACCGCTACTGTAAAGGTGTCGCTGAGCTCTTTTCCATCAACAACTGACACAGCTTGTCTGCCTACCAGGAGAATATCGCCACACCAAGATGTGCTTCAGTAGGACCAAGCCTGGTGATTTCATCTTCATCCTTCTCAGTCACCGGCTGCCATGGAGAGTCCACCAAGCTCCCTGGGTGGCGCTGATCTTGCGTCTCCGTCTCCAAGTCGAGAGGTTCCAGAGCTCCGTACTACAGGTGCTCATCGTACTGCGTACACTCCGCGGGTCTCAAGTGACATCCCCGTTAGACATCTCAACTCACGGTGCTCCACACGTCGAGGCATTGAAAGTTGTCCTGCAGCACCTCCCTCCCCCAGGATTCCACCGCGAACCTCCAAATTTGGTCGGATTGTGTCCCGTATTACCGTGCCTACGCGCTTCTTCACTTACTGAAAGCCTCCACCGCGGCAAGGGAGGAACGACTGTCAAGGCAGATTGCAAAAGCAAGGACGCCTGGCGTGCATTCATATCCATGAGCTTCTGCACGTGATCATAGGTCTTAAGGCCGCAAGGTACTGCAGTGTGCTCACACAAGCCACGTATACGTAGGGTTCAGGATGAGAGAAGCTTCGGGTAGCGAGAGCGGCGCTCGGCTGGAGTAGTTGTTTCGTGACCATATCGAGTGCGGTTTTATCATGTTTTTTGGGGATGTTGTACGCCGACCGCAAAGCCTGGGTCATAACCCCTTTCCGAAAGCTGCAGAGGCCCAGTGTCCTCCAGCAGAACCCAGAGAACCCGCCAGTGCCATGATCCAGGTTGCGAGCGCGGGATCACCAAGGATGGCGCCACCCAGTTGCACAGATGGCAGGCATCTCTATTGGGACAATTTTCCAGGGTTTCGGGATGTTTCGGGTTTAGGGATCTTGGGGTAGCCGGGAAATCCTATGCCTCAAGCCCTCAATAAGTCAATAAGGCTTGGGATTCAGGACATTTGAGGGGTTTGTCTGTGTTGGAGCTCATGACTGCAGATTTCTCAACATGCGAACTATCAGTTTCAGGCCAGGACTCGTTCGTCCCTGTAATGTTCCGGCTGGCTTCGTCATCGTTTTCCGCTCTACGGACACAAGGTGAAGTTTTCCTTACGAGTCCTCTGCCTCAACAACTCCGGAGCAACCGTGATAATCCATAACATAGCTCACAGGAGCACTATGGGTGCGCACTGCTACCCATGGACGAATAGCCTCCCAACTTTCTAACTCAAACATGACAACCTGCACGAGTCGGCCAACGGGAGCTATAGCAGCTACAGCAGCTATAGCTGCCGATAGCCTGTTCGTAGCGCACATACCTTTGAACAAGCGAAGCACCTTGAACCCTCGCCTCCCGAGTTACAGAACGCGCTCGCTGTGGTCCTAGCAGCCTTAGCGCCGTAAGCATACGTAAACATGCCACAACTCCTCATATTCCCCCGGTAGGGATCTCATGGCTCCGAGGACGAGTTTGTCATCTCCGGGACCAGCGCGGTAGATGGATCCAAAGCCTGCGAGAAGGACGCGAAGACCAAGAAGTGGTACCTCATCGCCCGGAAAGGCGCCCGAGCCAGAGCCGGTCCTTTCAAAGCACGGGTTTAGGGAAGTTTAGGGTTTAGGGTTTAGGGTTTAGGGTTTAGGGTTTCCTGTCAGGATCCGAAGGTGTGTCGGACGAGCTCATAATTGACGCTCGGAGAGTGAACTTCTGTTGGGGGTTTCCCGAAAATGGGAGATGCCCTTTTTGGCGGTTCTTACAATAAGGATTATAGGATTATAGCAATTTGGGGAATATGAAAGGGGACCCTATTCTGGGCAATACCCATACAACCCACAACATGACTCGGCAAGAGGCGCTCAACAAGCGCTCTGAGGATTTTTCGCCGAAGGGCGGCCCCAAGGATGCCGTTGCAAAGTGGGACGGTGACGGCATCGTCTTCCCAGCCGCTCCGCCTTGTTAACGGCACCCTTTGTTTGTTGGATCAGAGGCAATTGACTCCCAAAAAGTGACTGAGTCGCAAGAACGCTCTGCGGTCGCCCGCCCCCCCCCCCCCCCCCCCCCCAGAGGTAGGGGGCTTCCCCCGAAAAGCGCCTTCCACCTAGGGAGGATGCCGTATTGAGAACCGTGTAAGGATGGCAACAGGTGGAGCAAGATCAAGCGCAAGCCAGAGGATGCTGCGGACAGCTACCTCGATGGCCCAACGTCGCCTTTGTCCAAGTTCCGCTAGATTCGTGCGTGTGCGCGCCAGAGACCACGCAGGACCTAGCACCGATTTGACTCGGCAGAGTACAAGCGGAAAAAGAGATGTGAATGGCTGCGAGGCAACTCTTCACTCATGCTCTGCTGCTGCTTCATTCATGTGCTACATGGCCTCTTGCAGCTATTCCTTGTTAGATCGCCAGGCATCTATGGCATGATTCTTGAAGCTATGGGGACGCGTGTAGGACCTCAAACAGCTGGGCCTCATAGCAGAACTACCCTTAAACATTGCTATGGGGGGTGGTCAGGTTTTAGGGATGTAACCGTATTGAAACATATGAAGACAATGATATAGTACAAAAAACATGATTCCTATACAGGGACAGGGGAATACAGTGGCGGCCATGCCGCCGTATCCGGGCACGGAAGAAAGCAGCTGGTTCCCCGCCCTGGTGTGTACCTTTCTCGCCATCGCGCTGGTACTGTCGGATGAAGCCCAAACAATCTTGCCGGACGACGTCTTTTCGCATGCCTTGAGCGACTTGCCTTGGTGAGTGAGCGCGGAACAGTCATGAACAGCTTGAGGGCGGTTGAAGGTTCGAGGCCCCGTTACCTTGCTTGGAATCAACTGCTAAGATCTGCAAAGGTTGTGGCATTCTGGCGATGGCCTTCTTTTGCATGTACATCCTCATCAAGTCCAGTTTCCGTCGCAAGGCGGTGAAAAACCCTCTAGGTCACACCAGCGTGTCCGAAAGGCGGGAGACGGCGCCGCTGAGAATCCTCCGAGGAGTGATAAAGAAGTATTCGGAGAAGAAGGAGTGGGGAGTGATCGGGGTGAGGGAATCCGAGTCCGATTCAGAATCAGACGACGAGACTATGGTCCGCTTCCTGCGCAGTGAGCGGGACCGCGTGGGCTTGCAGCCTGGGGACCCCGTCATTTTCAGGGCGATCCCGGATCCTCATATGCAGGGATGGCTGTTGGCGGAGACCATCTGGAAAGCCCCGCAGGACACCAGCTCGAACTCCAACGAAGTTTTTGGGGGTTTTAGGGTTTGCTTTTTGTTGGGGGGGGCCGTGGGTGTATTCGCGAAGTTCCATGCAAAACACAGGAGGCAAGCAGGCCCCCAGCGCAGCCGGACTCTCTTGCAAAGCGCAAGGTGCCCCAGGCTGCGCCAAAAGAGCCCGGACGGCATTTAAGCCCTCACGTCCGAAAACCCTTAAACCCCAAACGGGCTCGGTTCTTGGCTGGCTTATTGTTGATAACGGATGTTCAAACTGTGCGCTTGCGGCTTCAGACTTTAGGATTTTGCAAAGTCAGGACAACGGCAAAGTCCTTTCCAAAAAAGTTCTCGCAGAAGTTTAGAGCCGAGGCCGACTGAGGGGCGGCGCCCAGGGCAAAGCCGGGCAAAGCGCGCGAAATCGCGGACTTCGAAGCTCCGGTCGTTTGCATCGCCTGGCCGCATGGCGACTAACTGGAAACAGCCTTTGAAACATCTTCAAGCATGTTCTGGGTTGGCTCAGGATTGGCCGGATTTAGGGGCTCTGGGACACAGAACCAACTCTCAGGCTCTCAGTCAGATCAGTCAGGTGTGAGGGACGTTAGGACTCCTGAGGTCGTTGTGAGGTGTTTTCAGGGTTTGGGGGCATTTGTTTCTTTCCGCACAAGCGGCTGCTGAGGGCTAGGGCAGCACTTTCGGTGACAGCATGGGACAGACAACGCATGCCTTCCGCGCTGTTGTGTTCTTGTCTCTCATACACTCAACACCCTCAACCCTATGAATCCCAAATCGCCGCCAGATCGACCAAGGTGAATGGCAAAGATCCATTCAAAAAGCTGCGGTTCCCGCTGCCCTTCGGCATCTGAGCTTGGGAAGTGCACCAGGCAATACCAGGCACTTCGAGTAGTCGAAAGGTGTCGAAAGTTTGTCAGATTTCGAGGGCACTGGCATCACAGAAGCCGGTCAAAGACTGATGGGCGAGCAGCCTCGAAAAAAGGCGGAGGGCCGCGGCACTTAGCTTGTGCATCGTGCAGGGAAACTACGGCCATGAAGCAACCGGTTTCGTGCTGCAGGGTGCGGTTCAAGCCGGATTGGATCCTCAGTCTCTGCACACCATGTGCGGAGAGCCTGAACTTTCGAGCGTTTTGAGCTGTCTCTGTTAGAGGGGCCGCGCTCTGCGCTCAGCGAGCGGCCCTCTACGGCCATGTCCGCCGATGCAGTGCCAGATGCGTTCAGCCAGGCACTTGCAGCAGCAGCTCAGCAGGCTCAGGAGGCTTCGTGCCAGCACCAAGAGGATGTCTGATGTTTGCGACCTTTTCTGTCAGAGAAACCTACTGTACTAAGTACTAAGGCTAAGGCACAAATGTTTATGGTTAGGGACGGGGCTACGCGCCGGGTTTGCTGCTTTTAGGTGGCACATGGTTGCACAGAACCTCTGAGGCAGTGGCTCAAGCGGCAGCGGCTCAAACAGCGGCAGCTCCCGCGCCGGAAGCTGGCGATGCGAACGGGGCGCTGGCTGCTTTTGCAGCAGCCGGGGCACACACCTCAGAATCCTCAGAATTCGAGCGGTTTCTACAGACCTTTCTCTCCCACTCCAAGTACGTCCACATTCTTCCTCTCTGAGGTTCCTGCGTTCCAAATGCTGGCACTGAACCCTCAGTTAGCTGCTGCCTATGGGGGTGCCGCCGTGCCGTCCTCGGGTGCCTCTTGCATCTGAAGCATCCTGAAACAGCTTGTCACTCAGGTGCCGCTCGTTGACCCAATGTAGGGCTCTTAGATGCTCTTAGTATCTTTGAGTCATGACCATGTTGCAGGCATCTGAATAAGTTCGAGCTGCCAAGGTTCAAAGCTTAAAGTCATTTACAGTTTAAGGCCGTTCTGCTGAGCTGAAGCCACCTTGAGTCGAATCGAGCAGACTATTCACAACAAGTTTAGCTCAGCGTCAGGGCAATGGCCATGATATGCCATGAGAACCAAGGTATGCTCAGCTGCAAGCGAATGCCGCTGCACTGTGCGGCCTGCAGTAGACTCTGCAAGACTTCAGCTGGGTTTTGAGAACGTTCGCTCTTGAAAAGTTTCATTTTTTTGGGCAGGCTTTCACGGGCTCAGGTTCATCGCACAGTAGCTGCAACATGCTGCGCACCTGGAGTCTGAAACCAGGACCCCGGTTAAACCCCAGACTTGCAGGTACCAGTACGCAGCGTTGGCTGGCTTAACACAACAGACTGCTGGACTGGCGGAAGTGGCGCCAACGCCTGCAGCCGGAGTGGCGAAAGGCGAAAGTGGGCGTGGGAGTGTTTGACTATGTGCTCTTTGTTTTGCATGCAGCACGGCACATCGTCCCCATAGTGGTTCACGGGGCCGCACCCTAACTTGGTTACACAGTGGATCAACCACCTTTCAGTTCGTACATTGCCTTTGCAGCCCTCGTTTGCAAACTCACAAGTAGCTCCATTCTCAATCCAGCTCGAAAAGTTCCCCTACTCTCACAAAAGCTGCTCTTACGTGCAAGGCACTCCCCCAAGTAAAGACAGGCAAGTGAACAAAGTTCCTGAATACCTCGGAGGGTGGAATGCCGGCAAACAAGCGTTGCACTGAGACATCCTCTCGACAAGTCCCACACACTTGAAAGGGCCCCAAAACCTTCACTCGAAAGCCCGGCCCCAAATCAAGTCAAGACCGCATAGAGCTAAACCATAGCAGTAAGAGTCGCAATGACGAGGCAAACGCCCCCAATGGCCATCAAACGCCTAAACCTACAGGCAGTCCCTCTTGGGTGAAGCCTGGAGACTGGAACTGCAAAAGCTGCGGCGATCTGCAGTTCGCTAGGAACAGCAAGCGCGGCGCTCGGTGCAGCCGTACACAAGCTCAATGCGCCGGTGCTTGTCTGTCTGCTTGCCTGGCTGCCTGTGTCCGTGTGTATGGCACCGCCACATGACATTGAGCTTTAACCTATGCTGGCTCCTGTGATTGATGGGCCAGATGCCGGCGTTGTGGTGCCGACAAGCCCTCCGAAGCCGAGATTGCGGCCCAGGTGCCGGTCTTTGGGGGCTTAGGGATGTTGAGTAGAGATTGCCCCTAAGTAGCCCGTCCGCTTCAAGCACAAGCCGCGATTCAAGCACTCCCGGTCCAAGCACAACGCACGCGATATCATGCGATTCAAGCGCAAATTCTGAGTTCAAACACAATGCCTGATTCAAGCACTGGCGATTCAAGCACTACAAACGATGCCAGAAAAGCCGAAGTTTCCTAAAACCCCTGAACCCAAAACCCCCGGAAAGCCTCAAAGCCCTTAAGTATGACCACCCGTGCCTGAGAACCTTAACCCGTGTGCAAACCCCCTAAACTCTAAAGCCCCAACAACCTGCCAACCCTAAAAGCCGTAAATCCTATCCCCTACAAGCCAGAAACATCCATAAACACCCCGCAAAAACCCTAACCTTAAAAGTCAAGAGAGAGACCTGGGGTGGAGGTGCAGAATCGCCAGTTAGGGTTTTGGGTTTAGGGTTGAAGAGCACGAATCCCGCCGAGCCGCGTCAGTGCCCGAATCCCGTTTGCGCGAATCTGCCATCCGGTTCTCGAATCCACATGTGCGCGAATCGGTCTCAAAATCCCCACTCCCTAAAGCTCTGCCCGGAAGCGTCCCCAAACCTTGAGCGACCGTGCTCTGCACGATGCAAGCAGACTGCGCCCGATCAACAAAAACGGTCTGCCTCACATGGGCATTGTTGGACCATTGACACACACACACACACACTAAAACCATCTAAGCCAGGTTTAAGATCTCAACATATTCGGCCTTGTGGCCAAACGAGCATCGGTCAAAGGTTGCCGCGGACCTACAGGGAACCCAAAGCCCCCAAGGCCTGAAAAGCGCATAAACTTATGCAAAGCTCAGAAGCCCTCGAAAGCCGAAAAAGCAGGCTACGGCCACTGCAGCTGCAGCTACTTTGGGGCTGAGCAGCTCAGTCGCCCTTGCGCCGATTCATGGAGCACATGGAGCTTGTAGCTTGCGGGGTTTGCGTTTAGGACTTCTGCGGCATGCCATATTTGTTGTGTTTCGGGCTGAGGCTGAGCTTTAATACAAGGAATAATACATTGACAAGGATAATTTCTGATCCACTTTTTGAACTGCTTGTGTGGCAGGGCCTACAGATGCGACCTGGCGACTGGATTTGTACAGCTTGCGGTGATCACGTCTTCGCCAAGAACACCTCCTGCCGGAAGTGTGGTCAAGCCTGGCACGATTGCAGGGGATGTGAAGTGGGGCCCATTTCTGATATTTTCGTCGTGCTTGCAGTTCCTTGAAAGTGCTGCCAATTATACTGAAAAAATCTGCTGGAACCCCTCCTGCCAGGCTATCTGCTAGTGTTGGCGACGAGCATATCTGTTGTAGCTGCTGCCTGAACAGTTGTGACTGCCAGTTTGGCCAGGAACACCACGTCCCAACGGCGTCGTGTACTTCCGACATGTCTTACACCCGTACCACTCACGGATCCAAAACTGTCAGCTCCAATCCGCCCCGCAGTAAAAGGATGTATCTTCCAGGACGGCCCTGGCTGGTGCCGCTGGTGCCGCTGGTCGCACGTCATCCGCCTCACCCTAAGGCCCTCAGATCTTCGACAATGGAGCCCGGAAAGCAAGATAAGAATGCTGGACTCCGGGCTCAAGCCTTCCTTGCAGAATTCATGTCTCACAATATTTGTGACATTTGTGCAACCCGAAACCTTTCCTGTCGTGACCCTCGACCCCCGTGAACTGTGGCACATATTGGCCTAGGCTGCGCGTGATGGAGACTGGAATTGCAAGATGTGTCGCTCGACTGCATCTGGTTGCGAGTACAGGAAAAACTTCGCTTCCGTCGCACACCGCGAAGCCAGATGATGAGTATAGGAATAGACAGTATGGGCTCCATGCATGTAGTGCCTCTAAGTCCGTGTGGAAATTGTGTCCTAGTGGTTGATAATGGTTTTTGTATCCGCTAAGAGGCCTCAGAATATGAAATACTGCATTTGTCTAGCCTACTGGCTCTTATTCTTAGGAAGTTAACAGGGCTTATTTGGGCTTCTTTGGAAGCCTGGGTACGATTGTAATTACAAAGCTCACGAACCACCCATGAACCACTTTCCCTTGGTCCTTTGGTGAATTAGTATTTAAGTTTCATTCATCCGTTCGCTTCCTAATATAATGGGGGAGTGAGCGAACAGCCGATAGAATAATTTCGCGATTGCGAGGGGGGGGAGCCGGACTTGCCTCCATGTTTGATCATGTTTGGGGGTCGGTCAAACCTTGCTAGAGAACACCGATTTGCAGCCGCAACTTGGGTAGGGCTTCAAAAAGCCCATTGAGCGACTTGCCAGTCGGAAGTTGCGGCTCCAACAGCCTCTGGTGTGTAGGGGAAGAAAACAGATGGGCCTTTTCGTAACTGCAGGAAGCTCCATAAATGTGGACCTTGTCTGCCATCCGCAGCCAGCCGTGTTTTTAAGTTTCCTCATCCCCCCCATGTTCAGCCCAAGGCTGGTTACATCATACGACGATGTCATAGGACATACGATGCTACTTCAGCACAATTGGGGGGGGTTACAGCATCCATTCCACCCTGCCTCCCCCTGCTTTAACGGCTAAACTCGAAGGGTGTGCTCAAGGGTGGGTGTGTTCCTGCATGCGCGTCACCAGTTCAGTACTTGTACCCATGCCGCTGCCCCAAGATGGTCCCAAACTGCCGGCTAAATTGATGGTAGCAGCGAGAAATTGGAGCGTGAGGAAGCCCACACCGCAAGCACACCAGTGGATTGAACGACAGCCGGCAAAAGTGGGCAGTCGGTACTACCACGGTCAAATGCGGCAAACGCAGTATCTGGCTCAATGCTGTCGGCGCGCTGCGGAGGAAGTACTTGCAGAAAAATTGGCACGAAGAAGGGGCGAAGAAACCGAGATCGATGCGAGGGCGGACGAGAAATAGGATGGGCACATTGAGTCACACCTAACCACGAATAATAGCAGGTGGTAATTTCATCCGCTCTCGCGAGGTCCAGGTGCAAGGTGAGGACACAACCCCAACACCCCCAGGCCTACATAGAACTAAGATCCCAGGTGGATGGGGTTTTGGGGGATTTTGGGGGCCGCGGGCCAAGCAACGGCTTGGTTTAGGGCGGCCGGTGTGGAGACACCGCCCCATCGGCCTTGCAGAAACTTGTCTGACTACTTTGTTCCCCAGCCTTCAATCCTGACCCCCGAAGGTGGAGATCTTCAGTTTGCACGCAATGCCACCTGCAGGCAGATTGCTGAGAATAAGGAGGGTTGCGGTTTAGACTGTATTGACTCATCTAGACTCCAGACCCTGTTTGAGGCTGGAAAGTTTGTAGGGACTTCGGACTTTGGGCCTCAGAGGTTTTCCTGTTGAGGCGTTTAGGAATTTACTTTCTCTCCGCAGAGTGGGTTATAGCTTTGTTTGCATCCTTTGGCTTGGTACCAGTAGGATTCACTAGGACTCAGTAGGAGGAGTGGAGGAGGAGCTGCGACGCTGAAGTGCGGTTGAAGGTGACTGGGACCGCCGCCGGTCCTTAATCCCAAAGCTTCAAACCCAATAAACGGCCCTAAGCCCATAGAAGCCCAAAATCATCCCAAGCCCCAACCTAAAAAACCCTGAACCCTAAAGTCCTACAGCCTTCAACACCTCAAAAAAGGGTAGAGTCTGGTGCAGGCGGTGCGGCACGGAGAAGCCTGCCGACGCGGGTCTAACACCGGCCGTGGCGCCCTCGGCCACCTTCATAATCATTCATAATTCATATTTCATACGAATTAGGTGTTAGGATGCTTCAGGTCTTCAAGGTTGGGGGGCTTTGAGGGTTTAGGAGTTGGAGCCCACGGGCGAGGGGTATCTAGATAGAATTCTCTAGAAGCTTGATGCTTGTGATGTTCTAGCGTTCGGGTTGTGACATGCAAGGCCTTGGGTGTAGGACTTTGAGGTTGGTTTAGGTTGAGATGTCGTAGTTTGCGCGCTGGGGGGGGGGGGGGGCTGGGGATTCCTTTCCCAGACCCGGGGTTTAGGCCGTTCCTAAGCCCTTAGCCTGCGTCTCAGGTAGCGACAGCACCTGCATCACCCTACGCCGCCAGGGGCAAAGACATTCCGGCGGGCTGTAGGAATGTTTGGAAAAGAAGGTTAGAGCCAGGGCATGGAGTTTAGGGTTTTGGGTTCACTAAGGTTTCCAGTCAAGGAACGTGTCAACTACCCGAAAGTGGTACAAAGAAGGACGGCATGAGGCTCCTTGACAAGGGGGCCACAGTCCGATCAATCCCAAGCAGCAGCAAGAAACCTCCATGGCACAGGGCAAGTCCACACAGAACCTTCTCCCTAAGCCACCCGAACCAACAAGACTTGCTTTTTCGATCGGTTGTTTGGATGCATTTTATAAACCATCGGTAAGTCCTCAACCAACAAGATCTGTTTTTGCCAACTCTGACAACGGCTGTTACAGAGGGGCTGGTTCTGTGAAGATCGGCGTTTCGCTGAGGCACGGGTGCCCGGGGGCGATCTGCGCCCTGGAGATTGGATGTGCCCTCGATGTGGAGCTGCAGCCCTACGGTGGCCTTATTGCGACAATGTGACAATGTGGCATCCTGCACTTCCCGCTGAGGACCATGTCTTCGCCAGAAACGAGCACTGCAGGCCGGTCAGTTTGGTGGTGGTCAGGTCAGATGCATTTGTGGCTGCCTTTAAACTATCTTTTGTGCCTCATCTTTGGAGATGTTTAGAGACTCGTGAATTGGAGCTTTCGCTGGGTTTGTACTATGTACGGAGCTGGTAGTGTGCGTAAAGTGTTATCATAATCTTTGTTATGTGTGATTGTATTCCTAATTCGAGAAATGACGACAAGGGCCTCCATTTGTCCAATTGCTGACAAGCAGTTGCGCTTCTACACTCGTTGCTGGCAATCAGGAGGTGCGGACAAACTCGCCCTACTGGCCACGACATGGCAGCTATGGCGGCAGCCGGCACACTGCCTCCCACAGTGGCTGCAGCAAAGGACTCAGGTGAGTTTTCATTGAGACTTCGCTGCCTGCGTAGTTGCTACAACGATAACGATGTGAGAAGCAGCTGTTCGTTTTGAAAGGCTGAGAAATCGAGGGAGGGGCCTTAAGTCTCGTTGCAACCCATCCCTCCGTCCACCCCGGATATCCGCGGTTGGGCGGGCAGCTTTGAAGCACAAACCAGCCCGAGTTGGCACGGCACCTTTCTGGCCCAACACTGTCCCAAAGCATGATTCTCACAGGGATGGCTCTGGCCTGCGTGTTCCTGTGGATTCATGTCGGGGCTGACAATGAGAGAGTGAGAATGAGCGAATGGAGTGAGTGAGTCACAGGCTCAGTGGGTGATCGAGTGCATGCTTGAGCAAGTGCCTGCAAGGTGCGCAAGCGGTTGCACGCAAAAAACCCTAAACCCAGCTCTTCGAGCGCACCCCCGACCTCGTCCCCGCGTGGTGACAAAAGAAGCCGCCGCCTCTTATGTATGAAAAGGGTATCGATAGGGACTGCGCAGGGACCCCCGCTAAAACTTGTTCATGGGTCATGTCGTGGTGTGGCGTTCTGATTGGTGGGCCCCCCTCGATCCTCATGCCAGGCTGGATTTCCCACTTTTTTTCACTGAGGATCTTGCTCTACACCTTTCGAACCCTAAACTTTAAACACAGTTAGGAGTCCAATTTGGTTTAATTCAGGGATCAGAATATCTTCAAAAGTTTTCGTCAGAACGAAGCAAAGGATGCCACTACAATGCGACTTAACATGCTAAAACATCTAAGCTAGTTGGGCCTGATTGCCCTCATTCGTTCTTTCTTGTACCAAATTTGCAGACGGCTGAGTCCCGGATGATTCTGTACCTCCGAAGTTCGAGAGCCTCGGATGTTGCCAACGCACAAGTTTGCAGCAAAAACAAGCACCTCTAAACCCTCAACCATAAAACCCTAAACCCTAAACCCGGAAACCCTCAGGGCCGGCCAGACATGAAGCCGGGAGACTGGCAGTGCCCAAAGTGCCACGACCTGGTCTTCGCCAGGAATTCCTCGCACTGCCCTCAACCTTGGGGTTTAGGGTTTAGGGTTTCGGGTTTAGGGTTTAGGGTTCAGGCTGGTTCCAGATGGTTCAAGGTTCATGGAGGAGCAAAAGCATTGCCAGAGTAGGACTTCCGAGCACGTTGCAGACATACCTAGAAGGGAGTTGAAGGTCACAAGGGCAGAAGGCCTGGTCCTGTGTTTTTATGCCTCTGTATCAGGTAGGGGCGAGGGATCGAGGCATGCACTCAGGGTTCGGATGTTCCAAAGGGCTTTAGGGTGATGGCCTGGGGCCTTCGTCGAGTCCTCGGCAGGATTAGAGGTTTTGCATGAAGTTGTCGAATGCTGCTGCACTTGCTGCTGCACTTCAAAGTCGAGTTTGCCCCCGCGGCTTCAGGACCAGGTGCATGAATGTGTTCGAAGGCAGAACCCCCAAAAACGCAGCCAAGTGACGGTTTTTGGGCAGTATTGTGGCTAGGGCATAGACGTTGTTTCGGATTCTGAGCTTCTGCCTTTTCCAGAAACCCTTCAAAGCGAACACTGAGCCGACGCTTTGTGGGATGCATATAATATGCCTTTTGCGAGAGAGAGAGAGAGAGAGTGAACAAAAAAATGACCTAACCACTTCCTCTCTTTCCGGCGTGAACTTGATGAGCTCGGCAGGGGAGGGCGGAGGGGAGGGGCGAGTGCAGCACATCAATTGGGGGAAGGGGCGTTTCGACATCAACCCCCCGTGATCTCAAGTATGGCATCCGAGGTGCCGTCGATGTGGAACTGCCAAGCCCGAGCAGGATCGGGATCGCTCGCCCGGGCTTTAGCTTCAGCTCCAAATGGGGTCAAGGGTTTACTGCAGTGCAGCCGCAACGGCACTGGGATTACAAATTCTGACACCAAGCCGAACGCGCAAAGTCTTTGCAAAACATTTCCTTGCGGAATATTCGCGGAAGATGTATTTCGGGACATCTTTGTGTGGCTAACAAAGATTCTTATAACTTGTAACTGTAACCGGCTTCTTGGTGACCGACCCAGGCTCCCCTAAAGCCCACTGCATCTGAGGCGAAGCCCGGTGCGATAAGAGGCCTCCACTGGCCGGCGTCCGTGCTGGCCTTGGGAAACTCTTGTGATAGCTACTTCGTTCCCGCGCATTGAAGAAAAACCATGCCTCCAATGCCTAAGTCGTGCGCATTTTGATGTGCGCACGAGGTAGCGGCACCTGGAATGAGAGGGTACCGAAAGGGCGACGACATGCGACGACTTGTCGTAAGCTTCATTCATACTAGCGGCCATGGAAACGTGGCACAAGCTTGGGTTTGTTCTCATGCGGGGGTTTCAAGTTGCAATGGCGAAGTTCTGGTGGAGGGCGCGAAGTCCTGCAAAATATGGAGTTGAGACGGGAGATGAGAATGCGTGCCGGTAAAAGTCCGCACTTGCACACTGCATGCCCTGTGACTTCTAAGTATTTCGCACTCAGAAAGATGGCCCACGTTTCCAAAAAAAGGCAAGAAGTTGTGGAGGGCCCGGAGCTCCAACGATGGCATTGTTCTTTCGCACAGAGCAGAACCCTGCAGAAGACAAGTCCAAGAAAGTCTCATGAAGCAAAGAAGTCTCAAGAAAGACTAAGGACGTTCCTGTGAGGGTTGATTGCAGAGCTCGGGATTTCAGTCGTTTAGGTCTCGGGCTGCAGTTGACATGGCCTCGTTTGCCGGCTCATGGCGAAACGCTGTCCGAAGCCTTTCTGTGGTTCCTGCAGTCGCAGCAGCTGCCAATGTCACGAAGGATGTGAAAGCAGTGCCTTCACAGATATCTTGCAGCTCAAAGCCAGCACTAGTGCGAGACATCCCTAAGTTTGGGAACAGTGCGCTCCCACCTCTCCCACCTGCAACGCTTGCACCTGTCCTTCTGGAAACTCTTGAGAGGGTACTGACAGCGACCGGCTCTTTTTTTGACTTAGACTGCTACGGGTCCAAGTCGGAGTTTGAGGATGCCTTATGGTGGTCCTGGGCGAAGCTGGGCTCTGCGTGCGATCGTACTTCGCCAGCTTACAAGCAGAGGGCTGCTTCCACAGCAGATTCTGCCAACCGTGTGCGGGACAAGCAGCGTGTGGAATCGAAATGGGGGTTGGGTGAGTCAGGGGACGCTTCGCTGGAGTTCTACGACCCTGCGGGCGAGCTAGTGGCACGTGGTTATGAAGCAGTTGTCTATGGGGATCACGGGCCATACATAGAGTTCAAGGAAGAGCAAATATATTGGCCAACCTTCTGCAGGCATAGACTGAAGGGACCAGGTAGAACGCACTTCGAGCACTACAACCGAGACGTGTCCATCAAGTTGTATGACCAATTCAAGACGGTGGCCGATCAGCCCGACCCGCCGGCAGCATTTCCGAACGCCTTCTCCTGCTCTAACAATCGGAGCGAGGGCTATGCAGACTACCGGGCGGGTCGCTTATACACATCCGTCGACAGTTTCTTCGAGGCGGGCGGTCGTTGCGCATAGGGAAAACAATCCATGAAAAGGTGAAAAGAAGTGCAATCCACAGCAGATGCGTGGGGCGGTGCTGGCCAGACAGCCCGACAGTGGAGAGAATGTCCCGCCAAGCCAGGGCGCTCCTCCAGGTCTCCGCTTCGGGGGGTTTAGGGTGTTTCTTTGGAGGTTAGTTGTGCGTTGCGTCCTTGGAGTCTTTGATTGCCTTTACCTTTACTTTGCTTCGTGGCCTAGAGTCCGGAGCTGGAGTCTGCGTGCTTTCGCGGCACGCTTTTTCAGCCTGGCAGCCAGGCTGTCGCCGCGGTTGCAGAGTTTTCTCCCACACGTGGGGGGGGTGGGGGGTTTTCCCTGCAACATAATATGCCGACTGTAAATTATAGCCGCCTCCTCAAATGCGCAAGGAGGCTGACTGGGTGATGCGGCAAGGCAAAACAAATCATCATGCTGCTGCAGCGGCCGGCAACGGAACATTCCTTTTTTGCCTCTTGATAGCTATCAACAGGTCAGCCGACTCAACTGAGCGGTCTTAGAGTCCCGAGTGTGACCCTGACAAATAGTTTTCCAATCCTCTGCACCAAAGCTTCTAAAGGTGGGGAGCGGATTAAACCATCAAAGCTTGGGGAAGGTCAGGATGGCATAGGCCTGTGGAATCGGGCATTCTCGGGCGCAGGAGGGCGAAGGTTTGAGTGGGATCGTGACGGGAGGAGTCAGCGTTGGCTTCGACAATCCGCGTGCCAAAACTGACCTTGTCCAACGAACTCCAGCACAGACATGTGTAAGCTTCGTCGCTGTGTAACCCTTACGTGTGTGTGTGTGTGTGTGTGTGTGTGTGTGTGTGTGTGTGTGTGTGTGTGTGTGTGTGTGTGTGTGTGTGTGTGTGTGTGTGTGTGTGTGTGTGTGGGGGTGTGTGTGTGTGTGTGTGTGTGTGTGTGTGTGTGTGTGTGTGTGTGTGTGTGTGGTGGTGTGTGTGTGTGTGTGTGTGTGTGTGTGTGTGGTGTGTGTGTGTGTGTGTGTGTGGGTGTGTGTGTGTGTGTGTGTGTGGTGGTGTGGTGTGTGTGTGTGTGTGTGTGTGTGTGTGTGTGTGTGTGTGTGTGTGTGTGTGTGTGTGTGTGTTTGGGTGTGTGGTGTGTGTGTGTGTGTGTGGTGTGTGTGTGTGTGTGTGTGTGTGTGTGTGTGTGTGTGTGTGTGTGTGTGTGTGTGGGTGTGTGTGTGTGTGTGTGTGTGTGTGTGTGTGTGTGTGTGTGTGTGTGTGTGTGTGTGTGTGTGTGTGTGTGTGTGTCGTGGCTGTCATGGAGGGGGTGGGTCAATAGTCGAAGAGCCCAAAGTTTAAGGTCTGAAAGTCCGAAAGTCCAAGGTTCTGAGACGTATCATTCCAAAAGTCCAACAGTCCAACGGTCCAAGGTTCTCAGGCCCATATGTCAATCCAAACTGTCAAACAACATGCCTGTTGGACTTCTTTGGACTTGTAGGCCTGTCATGGCGGGGGTGGCTGACCATACCCTCCCGGTCGACTATCTCTAGGGTAGTTACATGGTCCCTTAGCATGGGCCCTTAGAAGGGTACCCATTATGTACCCATTATACACGCTGTAATGATGAAGGGCCCATACATCAGAACCCTTTAGAGGAGGACCATACTAAGGGCCCACGAACCTACCCTCAGACCATCGGGAAAAGTCGATTTTAGCCGGCCTGCCGAGGTTTAAGGACAGGTGCTTGTCATGGTGTTCTACCAATCTTGGGAGGGGCGGAGGGGGGAGGGGGGTAGGGCATTGGCATATCCCGTGCTCATGCTGGTCTTTCTACAGCCGCAGGCGTGGCTGTACCTGAGACCCTGTATCGGCCCTAAATCATGAAACCTAACGGCTCTGAACCACTTTTCCCCAAACATGCCTCCGCCTTTTGCTGGTTTCAGCTAGCATTGCAGACTTGGTTCGGTCAGGCGTATGTACGGTATCCTCATTGCCTCAATGCACCCTAGCGTACCAAATCCGAAGCATCCATCAAGCCTAAACGCGTGCATCGTAAGATGGAATCCTGAAGCTAGCGCAATGAAGCGGCGCTTCGGAAGATGCCCAAGGAGACCCTGAGGTGAGAAGACATCTTTTCAAAGGTAGGTGTTACGACTTTACATCTCAGGATTAGCTTTTGAGGGTTTCTAGGTTTGCGGTTTCTAGGTGGGACCTTTCCCAAGCAATTGTACAAACAATGGCTTATGTAGCTGTCAGGTCAGCAGATGTTCTCTTATCGCAACCTTAGAGTTGGGCCTGATGGCCCCAAAGTTTCGCAATGGGCAATGTGTGACGGGAGCTGCAGTTGCAGACGTGAAGGGTTTAACGCCCACATGCTTATGTCCAGGTAGCGCGAGCAGGAGGCAGCAAAGCTATGCCGCGCGCTCAGGCCTGAGCTTGTATTATCTGTATTCCTGAAAGCCGTTGGAGCCCGGCACACTTTCCAAGATGCTACAGCTGTCGTTTTTGCAGCTGTTCAACTCAAAATCCTTTCCACCATTGAGCCATGGAGAGCTAACCAGAGATCACCGCTTGGAACATGACGTTTAACTATGATGCCGGCTACGGCGAGAAGGATGTCCTTTCTTTGCCCGAGCCTCACTTGCCAACGCACTGCTCTGGCAGGCCAGACAAGCACCTGCACATTGGACTACAGAAGATGACTAGTCCATGTTCGCATGTTGCTCGAAACCTCTCGAAGAGGTGGATCAGGGCTGCGGGCAGCTCAGGTTTGATGCCATCGCTCCAAATTTGCGGAAGTCAGCAGGTGATGTGGCGGGGCTCGAAGCGAGCCGACTTTACGAGACGCTGAAGCGTGTGTATGAGGACTGCAAGTTGGATGAGGGTGATGTGTGGGATTGGAAGTCAAAGCTGTAAGTAGGATGCCCAGCTTGCGTGCTGCATCGCTGTCACGGGCTGGGACGCAGCTGTTGGCACTGGGCCCATCATTCCCATAATGTAAGTGGCAACGTTCATGTTGCGGGGTCGGCGTCGGTGTTGGCAGATGTTGGCGTTGTTGTGGAATTGGTTGTGGTGGCGAGTGTTGCTGTTCTTGATGTTGCCGGGGTTATGAATACTGTCGTTGTTCTTGTTGGCTCCGCGCCGGCGCATGCAAATTGCCTCATATCGCCTCGGTGTGTAGGGTTTTTCGTGTGGGTCAGGTGCCGAAGCGTGTTGCCAGTCTGTTAGACACGTGCAGGCTTTTCCCTGGGAATCATCGGTATTGACTGCTGTGTTTTCGGCGTACTCAATATGTGCTCAAGGCCTCGGTCTTGTTCCTTGTCATGGAATTTTGGTGCAGACTGCAGATTCTCTTTTTTGCTGTTTGTTTTTGGGTCCCGGTGCAGGCTTCAAACCCCAAAATTATGAAATCCAGAGGCCGCTGAAACCTTCAGCCCGAGCCGATCCCCCTCAGGAGTGGAAAGCTTTGGAAGATTTCGAGGTCCTGGACCGAAATTTTCAAGCGTCCCGGAAGCCGTTGTCAGAGTGCAGGGCTCGAGGTTCGAAGCAGATGTTGGACATTTGTCCAGACGCCCCCCAGTGAAGCGGCACACGTTTCTGATCCCCGAAAAGGGCAAAGAGGTTTACTGTAAGTTAATGCAGCCTCTTGATTTGAGGAGTAATGGGGTCCACGCTAGGATTCCACTGTGTTTGTTTCTCCGTGTGCCGTTGGCCCTTACACACAAAGTTCAAAGTTTTAAGTTTAGGCATCATCTACTTGAATCTACTTACATCTGCTTGCAGTATGGTTCCTACAAGTTGGACAGCGGCCGCTTTCAGTTGAGCATTTGTACGCAGTCGACCCAGCTCCTTACCAACAACTCCCGTGTCGACTTCTTCCATCCCCGTATGCATCGCTGCTGCTATGTCCTTCCGTTTTCCAACACAGGTCAGCCTTTCGGAGGTTTAGTTTGCTTACTTTTTTTGCCGAATCTCCTTCACTGGGTATGCATGTGCAATTTGTGCATTCAGGGTTCGAGATGTGTTGCAGGCACGACTGCGAGCGGGTAAGTGCATTTGACACGCACATGCGTTGTTCACCGAGGCACTGCTGGCTACTGCAGCAGCAACATCATGGTTCACAAAGGAACAACTTGATGACATCGACACGTGGCTGCCTGTCTGCGATTGCCAGGTAACCAGATGGCTAGACTACGGCACATTCCCGCCTGTACACTTTCGTGCACTTTTTCTGATTGTCAGGGTTTTGGAGAGGCACGGGTGGTTAGCGCGAAGCATCTGTGTACAGAGCATCCACGCTGTATTCACGTTCGTTCCTAGAGCTTTCATTTACTTCAAACATGATAGAACATCCATGCCCGCACGGTGACAACGACCATGCTATTCCAGGTACCGATGCATACACGATGATATCGCCCATGGTACCAGAACACTCTCCAGACATGACAGTAACCCTGATGCCTCTACTCCCTGCTTCCCTTTGTTTGTACACTGCGGTTCAATGCGGACACGACTGCCAAGCGCAGTGTTAAGCCAGTAACGCTGGAACCGCCGACTCGGGGACACGTGCGCTGAGAAGCCGACAGAGCTCGAATCACGCGTAAAGCGGGCCGCCAAGGCTCCGTTTAATGCTTTGCACATGTAAGCAGAAGCGGCGCGCGCCCTGAAATACCGCCTACGCCGCAAATTCAAGGTGCAAATATGCTCAAACCCGAAACCCTGAACCCCCTAAACTACGCTCTCTGGCTCACCCCAAGCCCAACTAGGTCACACGCGCACGAGGCTCCGCATTATTCTTGAGGGCGTGAATGAGCTCATTTCTCGAGTTTTAGCACGGTGTCCATGACAAAGTTTGTTTTTTCGGAACTGAAACTATTCACTTGCATTGATGTCTTTGCCGGTTGAACGGGTTTCTGCGTGGAAGCTTGTGACGTCATGTCTTGTTCCAGAAACCTCAAACATCCTTGTGCAATGTGTGGTCACGCGAAGCAAGAGACGGTGCACATAGCAGTGTTTTGGGCATGTTTGCCAAAGGTGTGAACGCTCGTGACCGTGCGTTCTGTTCCAGAAACGTCTGTGTTGCTCAACATTTTCGAGGCTGGGAGAAGTGGCCGACTGCGGCGAATCAGAGGATTGGATGCAGCACTTCCCGGAGGACGCGGCAGGCTGTAAAAGGCTGTGAGATGTAAGGATTCCTGTAAGATCCGAGATTGTCTGAAGTTTTGGCTTGACATGCATGGATGGGGGTTCTTGAAGATTTGAACAGATGAGGTTGACCTGTTGAATTGAAAGTCATAGGCGATCTGTAGGGGGTGGTTGAAGCGCCTTTAGCCTTAGTGACTGCCTGACTGCATATCAAAATGAAGGAAGAGTTGCGGGAGGTGGTCCTCGAGAAGCTTAGGCCCGGGCCGAGTCAGAGCTGTCCGTTTTTGTTCACGCCTGGCTCCGGACGCAAAGTAGGTGAAGCTCTCATGCTCCGAAATGCTCCGAATGCTCCCCCCCTAAGCCTCGGAACCCTTCTAGGCCCAGGCGGGGACTAGTACCCTCCAGATGTGGCCCTGCGCGCGAAGGGCCAGAGAAGCCCAGGTGGTCTTTGACACCGCAGCTTGCATGCAGATAGGAGCCGCGACTTGCCCCCTGCGAAATAGCTTAAATGGCTGCTAAAACACTCTTCATACAGTAGGGTTCTTAGGGTTCAGGGTTTTCAGGGAGTTTAGGGTTCTTGTCGCCGAGGTTGCGAAAGCGATCTCTGTGGAGTACGAGGGTGGCAACTTCGGCACGGGCCGCTCCGAGCTTGGACAGTGTGGACATCCACCACGTGCTGCTTACCATCGTAGGTTTGTTTGCGTGTGGTTTCTGCTGTCAGCCTTAACCTGAAAGCATCAATGCACTACGAATCCATAACCAAATCATGCTGGAAACATGACTTCCGCTGCGGCATCTTCTCCCAGGTCATGACGGCTCGATCCAGCTAAACGACGAAGGCCTGTCGAGCCCCAGCTATTTGAAAGAAGTTTCACTTTCAAATCTCCACGCGCCAGAAAGCCACTCATTTTTCGATTCAATGGGTTCGCTTGCTAGGAACGAAGCTGCCACTTGCAATTGTGTGTTCCGGAAGGCAAGGTCAAGCCAGGAACCAAAAAGCGGACCGAATGAACAATAAAGGTGCATGCTACCCGAATCGGCCCTGCCCGCTAGATGCCCGTATGCCATCACGCGCCGTCGCTCCCATCACGCCCCTATCATGCCCCTGTCACAGCCGCCCGCCCCGTCACGGCCCCTGTACCCCGTCACATCCCTTCGGAGACTGCATGTCCCTTTCAACGCCTATCTCTCGTGGAGTTTAGGGTGTCCGCTTTCACTTGTGTCACTGGGGGGGTCGGGAATTATGAGACCGTGCTGCCATCCTTTGAGGTACAACGCCTCCCTGTGAACGGTATCGCGCTCCCCCCTTGTCCACACCTGCCCAGCGTGTATATATGTGTATGTATGCATGTATGCATGTATGCATGTATATATATATATATGTACATATATATATATATATATGTATATAATATAGCGCTCCCCCATCTCCATGTCACGTTCCCCCGCCCTCCATGTCACGTTCCCCCCCCTCTTGTGTACGGCACCCCTGCACTCCCGTCAACCGAAAAGTGACCCCCCCCCTTCCTTGTCTGTATGGCTGCCGTCAGCGTGACGGGCAGGTTTGATGGAGTGTAAAAGCGCGAAATCATGCCGCCTTCCGGCACGCCCGAGAAAATCTTGTCAGAACTCAATGCAACACACCTGGGTCCCCTACCATCTCAACCCCTTGTGGTATTGGGGAGGATACAAGGAGGTCTCCCGAGAAATAAGCGAGCAACATATGGACAGAAGAGGCTTTTTGCCTGTAACAAGTGCAGAAGCCCCGTTCTACACATAACGACTGAGAGCAGGAAAACGTTTATAAATAACCAAGGCCCATTAATATAATCCTTAGACTACCCCATATTTTCAACCAAAGCCCTCACCCCCCCCCCCTCCCCCAAGGATCCGAGACTCGCGGGAGCCCGGCAAGTCCATGGTCTTCCTGGGCGACCTTCCGGAGGCAACTATTTTGATACGCTTTTGAACGGTGGGACTTTGGGGGGATGTTGAAGGGCTTGAGTTCTGAGTTCCCCCTTATGGTAACAGTCCTTGGTGGGGATTCTATGGTACCCCCTAGCATGGACTGTTAGAAAAAGAGGGAACACCCCAAGGTTTGAGCAACATTGCCGGCTCTGAGGTTTCAGGTTCCTGGCTCTTGGGAGGGGGAGGAGCGTCTGCAACACTCCACATAAAGTTCTGCTAGTACATGAGCTTAAACCGATTTACTTTAAAATGATTTCGATCCTTGGCGAATGTGTGTTCTCCTCTATGATCACCCTTGACGACCCCCTCTCTCCCCCATCACAACCTGCCCGCCCCGCCACTCTTTCTGAAGGCAATGATTAACTTTAATGGGGATCTGAGTCTGAAAATATTGTAAGTTCAAAGGAGGCCAACGTTCGCAGGGCAGTTTAAAGAAGAAGTTTTTGATTAGAAAATGATTCTTTTGACATAGGATAATGCATAGACTTGTTGCGATCAGAACTTTAAAATGTGTGTAGGGCAGCCAGCTTGGATGACTGGGCTCAAAAACTGGGGGCCACACAAGAAAGGAGGGCTGATGAGGGCACGGGCTCCAACTCAAAAAGCTCGAGGGCTGGAGGCTTCGAAGGGCCTCTCGAGGGTTCATTCAGCAAGGAGCGGCAGCTCTTTGTCGGCAGTTGCGGGGGTACTTTGAAGCTTTTGTTTTACGCGCATGGTGAAAGGCAAAAGCGGCCCTAAACCCTAAACGCAAAGATTTTCCCCCAGGATCCTGCGCAGCTGGGCAAAGCCTTGGGCAGCAGGAACTGGGACGAGCACTGGGACGAGGACCTGGCAAAGGGGGTGCCGACTTCCAATCTGAACCCCCAGGACACTGCGGTGATTTATATGAAGCCCTGAAACAGAAACCTGGTATCCTAGATCGAGCCACATCGCCTGCAGCCCAAGCTCCGAACTGCACCCTCATCCGTACTGCAGACAACCACCCGAGTCAAGACCCCTGAGTTTTCTGAGGAGCCCCTTAGCTTGGCACCCCCCAAGCCTGAAGCATCCCGAAGATCACAGTAAACGAACAGAACCTCCCATCCTCTCAGCCCCAAGAGGACACTTCTACGCAGCTCTGGGAGAATGCCTGAACGAGAGTACAATACTTCAAGACTTGTTGGGGCAATGCTTCGGAAATTTACTCTTCAAAAACACGGACTGACTTTGCCAGCACGTGCTTACTATCATGGCGCACTCTTCCCAATTCACCAATAAGAGGGAGAGAGAGAGAGCACACCGTCACTTCCACACGACTCGCCCTTCTTGCTCCCCGAGGACTACTGAGTTGCTCCTTTGACAGCCACTTGGGTGCGGGGGGGCGCTGACGGCGTGCCACCCCATATGTTTCATGTCATTTCAAGTAGTAAAGGAGAAGGAGCACATAAGGAACCCGAATATGTAGGGAAAGAAAGAGAAGAACCCAGATTCCCCTCCCGCCTTCACTGTCACAGCTTCTTGGGGCGGAGGAGAGAGTTTGTCCAGCGGTTCTGTCCAGACATGCTTGTTGTCGTTTCTTTACGACCAACGATGTGAAGTTCAGAAAGTTTCTGGGCAATGACCCAACACCGCTGCTGAACGAAACAGCGCTGCACGTGCCCAGCAGTTGCCTAGCGGAATTGGTGTCCTAGACTTCTGCCAGACCGAGCCACACATCAGAAGTCATGGTTCTTATGCAAGATTGCAAGATGCCCAGGGTTTCTGGAGGCGGTGTTGGAAAGTACTTGCGAGTCATGCAGTGTTCCACGTCTTGAAGCGCTTCTGTGTAGAGGCCATTGATGTCCGCGACACTGTTTCGGCATGTTTGCAAGGCAGGAGTGACATGGCGCGGCTGCAATATGGAAGCAAGCCCCACGTTTTCGTGTTTGTAGCAGGTCCCCGCGTGCGTCACCTGGGAGCGCAGGTCTGACCGCAACTACATTTTCGCATGCAGAATGCAGAGCATTCCGCAGGCATCAGCCTGGCGAATTCGTGATTACAGTCCGCTTTTACAGTCTGTCGTCAATGTCCCAGTCTTTTTTTCTGGAATTGGTCCCCTATAACCCGAACGAGTGCTGCTGAAAATAAGAGTGAACAACACGTGCTTATATAGGCCTTGCTTCATACCCGGGCCAATCCGGTGTGGGATGAGGACAACATGATCCTGTTTCGAAACCCCTAAAACCCTACTGACACTGAAAGAATGCTAGTCGGCCCCGAGCCATCCATAGCCCCATGCGGTATTTTATTTTAAAGAGCTCGCATGGCGAGGTCTTGTTCACCCGGAGCCGGAACTTATGGGTCGAAAAGTTGTCCGGCAGTTGGCAGGGTTTATGGACTTGGTCTGACTTGGTATAGGGTTCGGGAGGGCTCAGAGACGTTTAGGCTGTTTAGGGTTTGACGCGTAGGGTTTATTTAGACCTTAGGCTGTGATCTAGGGACGGCAGTGGGGGTGTCAGGTGGTAGGATCGCGGATGCCTCCAATCAGCATGTCCGCATCCAGAGATTGCGGTTCCGGCGTGTGCACTTGCGGAGATTTGCGAAGCAAGTAGTCTGCAAAGAGTGAATTGAAATTGGAGCCCAACCGGCTGTTGTTCTTTCAATCACAGAGCAATGCAGAGTCAAACAGGTCAGGTTCCCTTTTCGGTTGCCGGTCCACTAACTCGCTCGTCACGACTTTGATATCGACGGATAGTCCTCCCTGAAAATGCCTGCATATGATATCTTTTAGAGAAGGTACTTTTGACCAACACAAGGAAAGCAAGACCTCTTGCCATCTCACGCGAGCGCACGACACGTGCACAATGACGTGGGAAAAGCACTTCCATCACCAGGCACGGTGTCGCAAGGCTTTCGGAATCTTTCGGAGTTGTGCATGTTACAAAACGAAGGCTGTAAAGAGTGTCAGCTGTGGGAAGGAGATCTGGGTTATGAACACGGCTTACTGCCTCTATGCGTCGCGAACTCGGTGCTGTTCTTGGCGCCCACTTCCAATGCAACAGCAGACTGAGGTCGGATGCGCCACTCGTGAGTTTAGAGGCGTGCTGGTCAGCTTGTCTGGATCAAGCATGGAAGGCCACCCCTAGTGCTACTGGCCAGGCGACGCACTGGGGTCGTTTGGATGAGATGGCCAAGTGCTTGGCCGTAGCGCTCGCAACCCAGATGCCACTGAACAAGATGCTGCCAACTCGGGTAGTTAAGAGAATGCAGCTTCCATCAGACGTTTTGAATGCACCAATCGCTGAACCACCAGAACCGAAAACGCTCAAGATGGAGCAACAGCGCCGCAAGTCCGAAAGTTGTGAGCATCACCCCCACTGAATGCCTAAACCACGAAGTGCTCCTCCAGAAGCCAAAGCCCTCAAACCCTACACACCTGCAGTTTAGTGCTTAGGAGCATTCGGATTTGAGCGGTCCTACCGGTTTGAGGTCAGCTGACGCGGTCGTGCGCCTTTTCTGGGCCCGAAGCCCGGCGGTATGTTGAGACGGCTGAGGTATGTTGAACTTGGTGGCTTGGAGGAGTTTCTGCTGGGTACAGTCGAGTTTGTGTTTCGGGCCACATGTGGGAGCTTGGGATGAGAGCTTTTCAGACTTGTTTTGAGACTTCTTGAACTTCGCAAGCTCTGTCGCTCTGTGAGGCCGACGCGGTGATTTCAGTCGAAGGCAGATGACCGCCCGCTCTTTTAAAACATTTTGAATCGAGACTAAGTAGGGCTCGGGCATGCTCTGGGTTGCAAGCTTATGCCTGACTGTGATGCCCGCTCTATGGACTGTGACCAGCCATCTCGTCAAATCCACTTACATGTTTCATCCAATCCAAGAAAAGCAAGCAAGCGAAAACTCGGCGTTTGAGGACACTGGCTTTTTTTTTGAAAGGAGCCTCAACGACCAGCGTCTTGCTAGGTGCGATAGCAATTAGTTCTTGCACTAGGAAGCAGCCGGCGGCGTATTGTGGCATCATCTGATTGTGTCAGAAATGGGTGGCTATCTGTGGTCTTCGCCTCCTGCCGATGCAGAGCCGAGACATACTGCAGATGAAGGTAGCTCACCAACCGAGCTTCTCACTTCATTGCTGCGCATTGAGCGGCAGTGTTGCCCACCATCCTCTGCTGCCTTAGTCTCAGTTCGCGCGAAGGATCCGAACGCGGATTCCATGGATCCCAGTAGTGCCAAAGGCTCAGAGATGCCTGTTAAGGTTTTGGTCGATGAGCCGGACATGAGATTCTGCATCTGCTATGATTCTGAATCACCAGTGATAATCGCCTGCTTGTGGGCACGGCTAAAAGGTGCCACCGTTCAGGATGTGACTGCCTCTTTGTGCCATGAGAGGGCTCTGTGGGATATCGGGGAGAACACCCTGTTGCAGGACGCACGTCCGGAGGACGACATGATGGAGGAGGTTTACAAAAACATCATCGCGTGCCCTCGACCTTTCTGGGACCGCGAGGTCCTAAAGCGTCAATGGAGACTGCCCCTGGAATCGCCGCACGGGGTCGGCTGTGCACTCGTCTCCCGATCCACGGAGGATGCAACAGTTCCAAAAGATCCAGAAAAAGTTCGAGCTTTCGTGCACAAGGCTGGGGCCCTCCTGAGGCCATCAATTTTTCAGAGTGCAGAGAGTGATCTGTCGCTGCATATTGCGAACAGCCCTTCGGTTATCGGTACGGAGCTGACCAGCTGTAGTCAAATCGACATGGGTGGCCTCATTCCTTCTTGGGCCACCAGCTACTTATCCTCCACAGTGGCGGGGAAGGCCGTCCGTTGGAAGAATGACCTGCAGCGCCACTGCGATGCCCGGAATGGCCAGGACCCAGTCCCAAGCCTGGCTGAGATCTCATCTCAGCTTCTACCAGCTTGGGCGGTTACGTGGTTCAGTCAAGCAGTCTAACTTTTCAGTGCTCAACATGTGCGAGTCTGTTGCGAACCAAGCTCTACTAGCGCCCCAAAAATCCTTTAGATGGTGCCCGGGACTGCAACAGCTGTTGAAGAGACCCGGCGCCTGAAATTGAAAAGACAAGGAGAATTGGGATGAGACCGAGCGGCCACAAAGCAAGGAAGAAGTGGAGGAGGTTGGCCCTGCTGGATTTTCGGGTCACTGGTCCAGGGTTAGATGTGCATGTAGCCACCAGTTTAAGGACCCGATCGGAGGCGGAATCGCGTTACAGACAAGTTCTCGCTTACCCACCCTGGGCGTGGGGCTGTCTGAGTTTAACTTATGTAGCTGTTCTCCGCGCCCGACTCTCCTTGTGTCCCTGGAACATCCTGGAATGCTGCAACCCGAGAATCGCCGTAGTGCCCTCATGCCGGCGCGATCAAAAACTGAGCCTCCTCCCCCCCGTCGGTGCCAGCGAATTTTACAAGAGCGAAGCCACCCCGGTTACAAGGATCCCGACCACACATTTGACACGCGAATATGAGTTTAGTGTCCTTAAACGATGACAGTTACAAGGACCGTGACACCCTAAGGCCGGAGAACATCTCGAAGCTTCAACCAACACGATAGTTACTTGAATCTTGAAGCGGCGATGTGACGACGCCAGACCCTGATCAACATTGAGCTTTCCAGTTTTCCGCAGGTCCAAGAAAATACTTCAATACCAAATCCCTGAAACGCATGCTTCCACGTCTTGCTCAAGTTGGGAACTGCAGGTGGGCTCCTTCATAAGCCTGAGATCGCTACCGCTATCGTGGTCGCCTTTCTGAGCCCTGATGCTTTGGGATGTTCTTGGGGCTGGGGGTGTTTCAGGGATTTAGGATCTGGATTTGGTGAAATGGCACTTTACCGGGTGGTCGCCAATCTTGGCAGCCGTGCTGCGTGCCGCATGCATTCATCCCAAGTATAACCCCACTCATCATCGAGCTAGCATGTGCTGAATGTTTGTTGGGGTTTTGTGTTGCAAAGGATTCGAAAGGTCAGGTGGCGGTTGCACTCAGGGCGGCCAGAGCCGATGTCCTGCGTGCAGCAGACTGCCGGACAGCCGGACAAAGTTTCGTCAGTGCAATGCTGACCGAATTCGCAACCACGTCGCATGAACTACAAACTGTCAACATGCGACTCAGATCCTGAAGTTGTCCACCCCTCCGTGCTCTGCGGGCCTTGCCCTCAAATGCCGCCAATTCAGAGTAGATCGGAACGATATAGATTGAATCGTTTATAAGTTGGACAGCTCAACAGCAAGTAGATCTGCCAACCACGGTTGTTGTTTCACTATTTTGGCCTTAGCTTACAGTGTTTCAAGCGAGCGCAGAAAATGCTGTCTTGGGGCTCCATGTAGGAATCAAGATGATTCAGGAAAGACGTATGACACTGAATTGAAAATCGCATTCTGGTAACCCTAAACTCGGACCCTGGCCCTAATTCCTATTGACTCTGGTTGAGGGCTTGCGTAGGGTTGGAAGTGTGCTACGGAGCATGTGTCCCTGCTCGTTGTGTATCCAAATGCCCTGCGCATAGAACGCCCTGAGCCTATCCATGGACCCTAAACTCTAAACCATGCACATCCATGCGCAACACTGGACAGCTGTGAAGCGAAAGACGCAAGATAGCGCAAGCAATCCTTAGTGCAGACATTAGGGGAGTTGATGCCATTGCTGTTGGACATATGCAGTTCTTATGTCTCAGATCGCCCCCTTGTTTAAAATCATTTTTTCGGTCCAGGGCCTAGGGATCTCTGCATGGGGGAATGGAAACGTATCTCCAGGTCCCAAAGCTCTGACGAACCCCAGATTTCAAAACTCGAAGGCGATGATCTGTCGACTTGGATGAGGCACCTGTAGCCGATGGAGTCGGCTGAGTTGAGAGCAGCCTGGGAAATCAGAGCTGAGGAGGGTTCGGTGGGCCTGAACTTGTTTAGGGTCAGTCGAGTTACGAGTTGGGTATATTCATGGGGCCTTGCAACCTCAACCCTTCCAGAAGAACCTGGGTGAGGTTTGTCGGAAAGAGGGCGCCGACTGAGCAACAGCAGGGGGCCCTGGAAGTTGGATTTGCAAAGACAGCTTGTTTACCCACCCGACACGTGGAATTGTTGGATTCCAAGATGTAACGGCACGAATCATGCGGCACGACATGCTCTGTACAACATTCAGGATTGCGAATCAACAAAATTCACCAATGATGAAGATTCAACAATATAGTGTTCGAAATGTTGCCGCATTAAGCAGGCAAAGGAGGCTCAGGCGGGCAGCTGTGCTCTCCTGCGACGGACAATATGAAATATTGCTTACCGGTTGTCGTTTTTTTTTTAATACAACACAATTTCAAAGAATTTTGTGGCTGTACATAAAAACACACCTTCAAGAGGGAAGCCTTCTCCCGGGCTATTAGCGTTCGCAGCTTCGGTTGCGGGCTTGAGGCTGGGCTCGAGAGTCACTGAAAATGAGCTGCGATATGGATTTGGGGTTGATTATGTCTGTGATTTCTTGTGAAAAGGGCTTACCTTTTGGGATCTTACTGCTTCCCGACTGGTTCTGCATTTGGACGCTGAGGACCTGCCAGTTTCTGTGGCCAAACATAGTCGCAGCTGGCAAAGGCCCAACTGCCTCTGAATGCCACAAAGTTTTGAGTGCTGAAGCTGTTCATAACAACAGACTGTGCCTGTTACGACTCTTGCGTGAGCAGAGCAGGCATCCGCAAACTCAAGGCATCGGATCAAAGATTCAACCAACATCAAAAGCAGAGTAAATTGCGGGCATGAGCCATGTCCACATGCATCCTGTTTGCAGTAGAAGCAGCGGCGAAAGGTTTAAGGTCCAATGTTGTTCGAAGTGGCCAGGACGTCCAGCTTGCAGAACCGCGAAGGAGGCATCTGATAGTTCATCGTGTCAGCCCGCTGCAGCTGCACATTGGGGCGGGTCGAGTCGGACATGCTCCAAGCCCATCAGCACCGATCATTTACAATCTGCCAGGCCATGGAAAGTTGGACAGCCCATGGACATGATGAGGCCGAGCCGCATTGAGCGATGTTGAGCGGGAGCGTTGTGAACGGTAGGCTGTTCAAAGCAGGTGTTCATGGCACATACAGATGCCCACGGTGGCCTTGCGGTCTACGCTTCATTTGAGAGCCTAAACCCTCGTTCCTTCCTCCTTCCTTGAGAAGTGCGTTCTGATTCGATTGTCCAGCCCACGCCGGGCATCGATGTTCGGAAGCCGAAGATTTCCGAGGCAGATCGGGCATTCCTTCTGATTGGGGTTGGGAAGTGAGATGATGGGACTCTCATCAGGAAAGTACGTAGGTCTTCTCAGTTCTTGGGTTGAAGGGCTTAGCTGCAAGATACAAGCATGATCAAGGGCTTGGAGTTTGGCTGCAAGGCCTCGGTCAGGAACCTGTGTCGACTCCTGTTGGAGGCCCAGAAGTTTCTCAGCTATCACCACTGATAGTTCGCCCCTAGCAACCCTGAACTGGCCGTATGTGGCCTCAGAAAATTCGAAGTATGCCACAGAGACGCCACCAGTCCACAAGACTTTGTCAGCAATCGTGGTTGATGTGGGCAGTATATGACCGCGCGCAAGAATGCAAGCCTCTCATCCCCACAGGGGAGGCGTCGAGAACCCTCCCGAACCTATTTCCAGTGTGGCGCCCCATGGAAACAGATTGCTGATTGCTGACTTTGCAGTTCGCTCTAAGAACATTAGCTCCACATGTGCGAGGAACTGCTGAAGCAAGATCTCGAGAACTCTTGTTTCGAGTGGCCCAGGCCTCTGCGTGACGCAGCAGACTGGACACACGCACACACGCGCACTGAAGTTATATGCTCCTCGTGGCACAAGTTGTGCTGCTGCTTCGGACAGGCAGCCAACAGCAGAAAGTGGGGCACCCACATTCAGATCAAAGTTTTCAGAGTGGTCATCTGCAACAGTGCACAACGCCCTTCTCACATTCCCAGGCGCGCAGAACTTCCTGAAAAAGCACTCGGGCTGCAACAAAGGTGTTCATCATGCTGGGCTTTTGTGCTGTCAATTCACACGTGCGGCAGATGAAGGTTGCAGAAGACCTGGCGCACAGACACTGGCGGCACCAGCAGGCCAACAGCAGGGTCACCTAGGGCAGGCCCCAAAACCACCAAAACAGCTACTCAGGTGTCGAAGCCAGCCAAGTTCGTTCAAATTGCCCAATGTCCTTTGCCAAGGTTGTGGGAATGTTGCTGGACATCGACGGCGTCATGCTGAAACCCTACTGTGCACACGCCTCAATGTGATGTTGCTGCGTGGCGACATGCCAAGCTCCGTGCGCGTAAACCGCAATCCAGAAGGTATGCAGGAGTGATCACTGCCTGTAGATCATAACAAACTCCCTCCCGCCCTCAACTTCTCAACTCCCTGCAGACCCCACATCCCAAAAAAATCTGTGGATGAGGCCTCCCCGCTCTCGCGGCCAACAAGAGATGTTGGCGAACCGAAGGTTGCCTTAAGCCGATCTGGGAGATGTTCAGCAAAGGTTATGGGCTTGCGGGCCAAAATGTGGGATTTTGCGTCTTTCAGGGAAGCAAGTTCAGAGGTTACAGCCTCAGAAATCCTCATCCTAAGAAATCCTCATCTAGGCTTGTTCGTAGGTATCTTGGACAAAACTCTGCAGAAGTAGTCGTAGCAGCAGCCTAAAGCTTGATGGATCTAGGCTCATCATGTTCTATCCTCGCATTAATCATCGATGTTAATCCGTATTGTTCATTTCCCTGAGCACAAATGTTCAGAGAGTTGTTTCACGAGGAACCCCGTTTCAAACTCGCCAACACTAAACCCCCCTGCAAAGTTCATGTGCGAAAACAACCCCTGTATTCAGGACGCTTCAACATAAAGAGTACAGAAAAGTGCTCTGAACACCCTGAATGGCCAGGTCTGCGTGACGGTTCTCGGCGGGCCGAAGGGTATATCACCGAGCTTCAAGGCATCAAAGCATCAAAGCCCAAGCGACTTGAGGGTTCACAAGAAGTTCAGTTGCCTCAAGTTGCAGCAGTTTGCACTGCGCTTGTGTCTATTTACAAGACTGCAAAAGGTGCCTTAGGTATCGCTCACGTGATCGTTGGCTTGGTCTGCCCATATTCTGCAATGGTGCATGGCATGTGCTTGCAGTTGACGGTTTGACAGGCTTTGAGGCTGAGGCTGAGCGGTTACAACTTTACAACGTAAAAGACATGGTCTGTCAGGAGTGTCTGCAGGAGATATTTTGCGCGCTGGCGATCCCTCTGCTCGAGGCATTGCTTGCGAGAGACAGTAGCATGAAAATGCATGGAACTGCACCTCAGCACTTGTTCACTTATGCTGGCCGCCAAACGCTGGCATGGTGCAGGTGCGACTGGGACCCCATGAAGAGATGGCCCATGCATGCGGGTAGCTTAGAGCAGACACCGTCAAGTCACGGCATGTTAAAGCCTGCATTCTGCGGCAGATGAGCCGGCCAGGTCTGGCGCACCTCCGGCTGCAGGAGCTCCGCTTGGTGATCCATGCTGTGCGAAATGCTTTCATGCGCCACTGTCACTAAGACTTGAGAATGCGGAGTGCGAAAAGCCGGAAGCCCCGTAGGATGACGCGGGCCTGCTCAAGGCTGCCGTCACCGACTTACTCCGTCTTGGGATGCCGCCTCAGATGGAGACGACCTTGCTGCAGGTATCTGTGTTGTTTGCACGTTCGAGCGCTTGTTTGCCTGCACGTGTGCACGATTGCTTGTTTGCTTGTTTGTTTGCACGTGTGCTCGTTTGTTGTTTGGTTGGTTGGTTGCTTGTTTTTGTTCTGACTTTGTTGTTTACTTGATTAGTTGTGTGCCTGTTTGCAAGTGAATTCTATTGCGTCCGGAAGTTGTCGCTGAGCTTGTTCTTGCCCCTCCTGTTTTGGCACACCATGTCGGCGAAGTATTGCGTGATTCGGATACTGAGGCCATCAGGGTATCAATCGCTTATTGCTGCTTCCGAACGTGCACTCTGCAGCATGAGACGGAGGCTGCGAACAGAACTGCAGCGAGAGCAGCATTTCAATCCTGTGCTGTGGCTAGTTATTGGTAGGCTTTTTTGCTGAGATGCACAGTCTAAGGGAGACCCTTTACACAGTCGCTGGGGAGGCGTTTGGCTGTCGGCTGAGAGTAGTCCAGACACTGGGGTCCCACCCCCCTTGGTTACACATCGCTGGTGTGCTGTCGTAGGTGGTAAGTTCAAGATTGCTCTCCGGATCTTTCCGGACTCCTCTGGACCCTGCCCCTCAGTATACATTGGCAGATCAGTCCAGCAGGAGTTTGTGCAACCCGTGTTGCTTAATGTTATTGCATGTATTGCAATGTAACCTGAAGCAGCACACTTGAGAACGTGACATAATATGCTGTAATGCAACGTGTCTTCATGCAGAAAACTAGAAGATCATTCAGAACAAGGCGGCACACGACGGGATATCACCGTAGCAGAACATGGTTCCAAAGCATCGACGAATTATACTTCAGATGCCATGCTATGTATCCTTTGGGTAAGCGGCCCTGCCTCTAACATCTGCCTGAGCTGCCAGGATGACCCTCCGGCAGTTTCAGGGCAAGCAAGCTGTGAAGTGCCTCAAGAGGCAGAAGATGCGATGTAAACGTGGCGTAGGGCTTGATGGGCTTTGCCGTCCTCAGTCTTCAATTCGGTTATCTTCAACTCAGTTACTTTGGGTCAATCGTGTGCGGGCGGGCAAAAGACGAGGTTGGCAAGCGGCCAGCTGTGCCCTTTTAGAGCACAGGTGCGCTTGGATAACAGCTGTTGGCTTGCGATTTGTCACCTGCCAGGCGACAGCGCAGACGACCCCTGACAAGCAGAATCAGTATTGGCACGATGCAGGAGAAAGAGCACCGCGTCAAGAAAGACAACACACTTCATCGTTTTGCGGGACTGAAGTGGAGAAGTGTTGGCGCATGGCTTATTCTATTATTACCATGATATCAAATATCTGATTTATTGTTGAAATAGAGCAATGATCACTAGAATTCCTCTGCTCTACTTTAAATCTCGATTTGGACTTATGAGTCTTTTTAATTTATTATCTACAGGCCTTGTGGCACGGGCCCCTGGCCGTCTGAAAGCTGAAACTCGGGATTGGGCTAAGGGGTGTAGGGGGCGCAGGGAGTCGGGACGTAATCAAGAAGAAAGGGAAAAATGAAAAAAATAAGAAGAGAAGAAGAAGAAAAATGAGAAGAAAAAGAAGAAGAAAAGAAAGAAGAAGAAAAGAAAGAAGAAGAAACAGAAGAAGAAGAAGAAGAATAAAAGAAATAAGAAGAAGAAGAAATAGAAGAATAGTAAAAGAAAGAAGAAGAAGAAAAGAAAAGAAAGAAGAATAACAAGAAGACAGGATAAAGGAAGACAAAGAAGAAGAAGAGAAAGAAGAATAAGAAGGAAAGAAGAAGAAGAAATAGAAGAGGAATAAAATGAAGAATAAGAAAGAAAAGAAAGAAGAAAAACAATAAGAAGAAAGGCAAAAGGAAGAAAAACAAAAAGAAGAAGAAGAGAAAGGAGAAGAATAATAAGAAAAAAATGAACAGGAAACAGAAGACCAGAAAGAAGGAACCGACAACCGAAATTCCATCTATAATCTTCTACGTGCGCAATA